>CAWWDY010000529.1:0-44694 GCA_963942605.1 Poecilus cupreus
CATTAGCCATTACACACGTCAGAAACATGAATATGACAGTTTACATACTTGAAAACAGCATTTTGTATGTTTTTGCAAGCTGAAAACAGCTATTTTATCTTGATTTTGCAAACATAAGCCATTTCACACGACATATACATGAATATGGCAGTCTAAATACTTGAAAACGATGTTTTGTATGCTTTTGCATGCTTAAAACAGCAATTTAATCTTGATTTCACCAACATTAGCCATTATACACGACAGAAACATGAATATGACAGTTTAAATACTAAAAAACAGCATTTTGTATGTTTTTGCAAGCTGAAAACAGCTATTTTATCCTGATTTTGCAAACATAAGCCATTACACACGACATATACAAGAATATGACAGTTTAAATACTTGAAAACGGTGTTTTGTATGCTTTTGAATGCTTAAAACAGCAGTTTTATCTTGAATTCACCAACATTAGCCATTATACACGACAGAAACATGAATATGACAGTTTAAATACCTGTAGTTTTGTATGCTTTTGAATGCTTAAAACAGCAGTTTTATCTTGATTTTACCAACATTAGCCATTATACACGACAGAAACATGAATATGACAGATTAAATACTTGAAAACAGCATTTTGTATGTTTTTGCAAGCTAAAAACAGCTATTTTATCTTGATTTTGCAAACATAAGCCATTACACACGACATATACATAAATATGACAGTTTAAATACTTGAAAACGGTGTTCTGTATGCTTTTGAATGCTTAAAACAGCAGTTTTATCTTGATTTTACCAACATTAGCCATTATACACGTCAGAAACATGAATATGACAGTTTACATATTTGAAAACAACATTTTGTATGTTTTTGCAAGCTGAAAACAGCTATTTTATCTTGATTTTGCAAACATAAGCCATTACACATGACATATACATGAATATGACAGTTTAAATACTTGAAAACGGTGTTGTGTATGCTTTTGAATGCTTATAACAGCAGTTTTATCTTGATTTCACCAACATTAGCCATTATACACGAAAGAAACTTGAAAATGACAGTTTAAATACTTGAAAATGGTGTTCTGTATGCTTTTGAATGCTTAAAACAGCAATTTAATCTTGATTTCACCAACATTAGCCATTATACACGAAAGAAACATGAATATGACAGTTTAAATACCTGTAGTTTTGTATGCTTTTGAATGCTTAAAACAGCAGTTTTATCTTGATTTCACCAACATTAGCCATTATACACGGCGGAAACATGAATATGACAGTTTAAATACTTGAAAACAGCATTTTGTATGTTTTTGCAAGCTGAAAACAGTTATTTTATCTTGATTTTGCAAAGATAAGCCATTACACACGACATATACATTAATATGGCAGTTTAAATACTTGAAAACGGTGTTTTGTATGTTTTTGAATGCTTAAAACAGCAGTTTTATCTTAATTTCACCAACATTAGCCATTATACACAACAGAAACATGAATATGACAGTTTAAATACTTGAAAACAGCATTTTGTATGTTTTTGCAAGCTGAAAACTGCTTTTTTATCTTGATTTTGCAAACATAAGACACTACACACGACATATACATGAATATGACAGTTTAAATACTTGAAAACGGTGTTCTGTATGCTTTTGAATGCTTAAAACAGCAGTTTATTCTTACTTTTACCAACATTAGCCATTATACACGACAGAAAAATGAATATGACAGTTTAACTTTTTGAAAACAGCATTTTGTATGTTTTTGCAAGCTGAAAACAGCTATTTTATTTTGATTTTGCAAACATAAGCCATTACACACGACATATACATAAATATGACAGTTTAAATACTTGAAAACGGTGTTCTGTATGCTTTTGAATGCTTAAAACAGCAGTTTTATCTTGATTTTACCAACATTAGCCATTATACACGACAGAAACATGAATATGACAGTATAAATTCTTGAAAACAGCATTTTGTATGTTTTTGCAAGCTTAAAACAGCTATTTTATCTTGATTTTGCAAACATAAGCCACTACACACGACATATACATGAATATAACAGTTTAAATACTTGAAAACTTTGTTTTGTATGTTTTTGAATGCTTAAAACAGCAGTTTTATCTTGATTTCACCAACATTAGCCAATAAACACGACAGAAACATGAATATGACAGTTTAAGTACTTGAAAACAGCATTTTGTATGTTTTTGCAAGCTGAAAACAGCTATTTTATCTTGATTTTGCAAACATAAGTAATTACACACGACATATACATGAATATGACAGTTTAAATACTTGAAAACGGTGTTTTGTATGCTTTTGAATGCTTATAACAGCAGTTTTATCTTGATTTCACCAACATTAGCCATTATACACGACAGAAACTTGAATATGACAGTTTAAATACTTGAAAACGGTGTTTTGTATGCTTTTGAATGCTTAAAACAGCAGTTTTATCTTGATTTTACCAACATTAGCCATTACACACGTCAGAAACATGAATATGACAGTTTACATACTTGAAAACAGCATTTTGTATGTTTTTGCAAGCTGAAAACAGCTATTTTATCTTGATTTTGCAAACATAAGCCATTTCACACGACATATACATGAATATGGCAGTCTAAATACTTGAAAACGATGTTTTGTATGCTTTTGCATGCTTAAAACAGCAATTTAATCTTGATTTCACCAACATTAGCCATTATACACGACAGAAACATGAATATGACAGTTTAAATACTAAAAAACAGCATTTTGTATGTTTTTGCAAGCTGAAAACAGCTATTTTATCCTGATTTTGCAAACATAAGCCATTACACACGACATATACAAGAATATGACAGTTTAAATACTTGAAAACGGTGTTTTGTATGCTTTTGAATGCTTAAAACAGCAGTTTTATCTTGAATTCACCAACATTAGCCATTATACACGACAGAAACATGAATATGACAGTTTAAATACCTGTAGTTTTGTATGCTTTTGAATGCTTAAAACAGCAGTTTTATCTTGATTTTACCAACATTAGCCATTATACACGACAGAAACATGAATATGACAGTTTAAATACTTGAAAACAGCATTTTGTATGTTTTTGCAAGCTAAAAACAGCTATTTTATCTTGATTTTGCAAACATAAGCCATTACACACGACATATACATAAATATGACAGTTTAAATACTTGAAAACGGTGTTCTGTATGCTTTTGAATGCTTAAAACAGCAGTTTTATCTTGATTTTACCAACATTAGCCATTATACACGTCAGAAACATGAATATGACAGTTTACATATTTGAAAACAACATTTTGTATGTTTTTGCAAGCTGAAAACAGCTATTTTATCTTGATTTTGCAAACATAAGCCATTACACATGACATATACATGAATATGACAGTTTAAATACTTGAAAACGGTGTTTTGTATGCTTTTGAATGCTTATAACAGCAGTTTTATCTTGATTTCACCAACATTAGCCATTATACACGAAAGAAACTTGAAAATGACAGTTTAAATACTTGAAAATGGTGTTCTGTATGCTTTTGAATGCTTAAAACAGCAATTTAATCTTGATTTCACCAACATTAGCCATTATACACGAAAGAAACATGAATATGACAGTTTAAATACCTGTAGTTTTGTATGCTTTTGAATGCTTAAAACAGCAGTTTTATCTTGATTTCACCAACATTAGCCATTATACACGGCGGAAACATGAATATGACAGTTTAAATACTTGAAAACAGCATTTTGTATGTTTTTGCAAGCTGAAAACAGTTATTTTATCTTGATTTTGCAAAGATAAGCCATTACACACGACATATACATGAATATGGCAGTTTAAATACTTGAAAACGGTGTTTTGTATGTTTTTGAATGCTTAAAACAGCAGTTTTATCTTAATTTCACCAACATTAGCCATTATACACAACAGAAACATGAATATGACAGTTTAAATACTTGAAAACAGCATTTTGTATGTTTTTGCAAGCTGAAAACTGCTTTTTTATCTTGATTTTGCAAACATAAGACACTACACACGACATATACATGAATATGACAGTTTAAATACTTGAAAACGGTGTTCTGTATGCTTTTGAATGCTTAAAACAGCAGTTTATTCTTACTTTTACCAACATTAGCCATTATACACGACAGAAAAATGAATATGACAGTTTAACTTTTTGAAAACAGCATTTTGTATGTTTTTGCAAGCTGAAAACAGCTATTTTATTTTGATTTTGCAAACATAAGCCATTACACACGACATATACATAAATATGACAGTTTAAATACTTGAAAACGGTGTTCTGTATGCTTTTGAATGCTTAAAACAGCAGTTTTATCTTGATTTCACCAACATTAGCCATTATACACGACAGAAACTTGAATATGACAGTTTAAATACTTGAAAACGGTGTTTTGTATGCTTTTGAATGCTTAAAACAGCAGTTTTATCTTGATTTTACCAACATTAGCCATTACACACGTCAGAAACATGAATATGACAGTTTACATACTTGAAAACAGCATTTTGTATGTTTTTGCAAGCTGAAAACAGCTATTTTATCTTGATTTTGCAAACATAAGCCATTTCACACGACATATACATGAATATGGCAGTCTAAATACTTGAAAACGATGTTTTGTATGCTTTTGCATGCTTAAAACAGCAATTTAATCTTGATTTCACCAACATTAGCCATTATACACGACAGAAACATGAATATGACAGTTTAAATACTAAAAAACAGCATTTTGTATGTTTTTGCAAGCTGAAAACAGCTATTTTATCCTGATTTTGCAAACATAAGCCATTACACACGACATATACAAGAATATGACAGTTTAAATACTTGAAAACGGTGTTTTGTATGCTTTTGAATGCTTAAAACAGCAGTTTTATCTTGAATTCACCAACATTAGCCATTATACACGACAGAAACATGAATATGACAGTTTAAATACCTGTAGTTTTGTATGCTTTTGAATGCTTAAAACAGCAGTTTTATCTTGATTTTACCAACATTAGCCATTATACACGACAGAAACATGAATATGACAGTTTAAATACTTGAAAACAGCATTTTGTATGTTTTTGCAAGCTAAAAACAGCTATTTTATCTTGATTTTGCAAACATAAGCCATTACACACGACATATACATAAATATGACAGTTTAAATACTTGAAAACGGTGTTCTGTATGCTTTTGAATGCTTAAAACAGCAGTTTTATCTTGATTTTACCAACATTAGCCATTATACACGTCAGAAACATGAATATGACAGTTTACATATTTGAAAACAACATTTTGTATGTTTTTGCAAGCTGAAAACAGCTATTTTATCTTGATTTTGCAAACATAAGCCATTACACATGACATATACATGAATATGACAGTTTAAATACTTGAAAACGGTGTTTTGTATGCTTTTGAATGCTTATAACAGCAGTTTTATCTTGATTTCACCAACATTAGCCATTATACACGAAAGAAACTTGAAAATGACAGTTTAAATACTTGAAAATGGTGTTCTGTATGCTTTTGAATGCTTAAAACAGCAATTTAATCTTGATTTCACCAACATTAGCCATTATACACGAAAGAAACATGAATATGACAGTTTAAATACCTGTAGTTTTGTATGCTTTTGAATGCTTAAAACAGCAGTTTTATCTTGATTTCACCAACATTAGCCATTATACACGGCGGAAACATGAATATGACAGTTTAAATACTTGAAAACAGCATTTTGTATGTTTTTGCAAGCTGAAAACAGTTATTTTATCTTGATTTTGCAAAGATAAGCCATTACACACGACATACACATGAATATGGCAGTTTAAATACTTGAAAACGGTGTTTTGTATGTTTTTGAATGCTTAAAACAGCAGTTTTATCTTAATTTCACCAACATTAGCCATTATACACAACAGAAACATGAATATGACAGTTTAAATACTTGAAAACAGCATTTTGTATGTTTTTGCAAGCTGAAAACTGCTTTTTTATCTTGATTTTGCAAACATAAGACACTACACACGACATATACATGAATATGACAGTTTAAATACTTGAAAACGGTGTTCTGTATGCTTTTGAATGCTTAAAACAGCAGTTTATTCTTACTTTTACCAACATTAGCCATTATACACGACAGAAAAATGAATATGACAGTTTAACTTTTTGAAAACAGCATTTTGTATGTTTTTGCAAGCTGAAAACAGCTATTTTATTTTGATTTTGCAAACATAAGCCATTACACACGACATATACATAAATATGACAGTTTAAATACTTGAAAACGGTGTTCTGTATGCTTTTGAATGCTTAAAACAGCAGTTTTATCTTGATTTTACCAACATTAGCCATTATACACGACAGAAACATGAATATGACAGTTTAAATTCTTGAAAACAGCATTTTGTATGTTTTTGCAAGCTGAAAACAGCTATTTTATCTTGATTTTGCAAACATAAGCCACTACACACGACATATACATGAATATAACAGTTTAAATACTTGAAAACTTTGTTTTGTATGTTTTTGAATGCTTAAAACAGCAGTTTTATCTTGATTTCACCAACATTAGCCAATAAACACGACAGAAACATGAATATGACAGTTTAAGTACTTGAAAACAGCATTTTGTATGTTTTTGCAAGCTGAAAACAGCTATTTTATCTTGATTTTGCAAACATAAGTAATTACACACGACATATACATGAATATGACAGTTTAAATACTTGAAAACGGTGTTTTGTATGCTTTTGAATGCTTATAACAGCAGTTTTATCTTGATTTCACCAACATTAGCCATTATACACGACAGAAACTTTAATATGACAGTTTAAATACTTGAAAACGGTGTTTTGTATGCTTTTGAATGCTTAAAACAGCAGTTTTATCTTGATTTCACCAACATTAGCCATTATACACGACAGAAACATGAATATGACAGTTTAAATACTTAAAAACAGCATTTTGTATGCTTTTGCAAGGTGAAACAACTATTTTATCTTGATTTTGCAAACATAAACAATTACGCACGACATATTCATGAATATGACAGTTTAAATACTTTAAAAAGGTGTTTTGTATGCTTTTGAATGCTTAAAACACTAGTTTTATCTTGATTTCACCAACATTAGCCATTATACATGACAGAAACATGAATATGACGGTTTAAATACTTGAAAACAGCATTTTGTATGTTTTTGCAAGCTGAAAACAGTTATTTTATCTTGATTTTGCAAAGATAAGCCATTACACACGACATAAACATGAATATTGCAGTTTAAATACTTGAAAACGGTGTTTCGTATGCTTTTGAATGCTTAAAACAGCAGTTTTATCTTGATTTTACTAACATTAGCCATTATACACGACAGAAACATGAATATGACAGTTTAAATACTTGAAAACAGCATTTTGTATGTTTTTGCAAGCTGAAAACAGCTATTTTATCTTGATTTTGCAAAGATAAGCCATTACACACGACATATACATGAATATGACAGTTTAAGTACTTGAAAACGGTGTTTTGTATGTTTTTTAATGCTTAAAACAGCAGTTTTATCTTGATTTCACCAACATTAGCCATTATACACGAAAGAAACATGAATATAACAGTTTAAATACTTGAAAACAGCATTTTGTATGCTTTTTCAAGCTGAGAACAGCTATTTTATCTTGATTTTTCAAACATAAGCCATTACACAAGACATGTACATGAATATGACAGTTTAAATACTTGAAAACGATGTTTTGTTTGCTTTTGCATATTTAAAACAGCAATTTTATCTTGATTTCACCAACATTAGCCATTATACACGACAGAAACATGAATATGACAGTTTAAATACCTGTAGTTTTGTATGCTTTTGAATGCTTAAAACAGCAGTTTTATCTTGATTTTACTAACATTAGCCATTATACACGACAGAAACATGAATATGACAGTTTAAATACTTGAAAACAGCATTTTGTATGTTTTTGCAAGCTGAAAACATCTATTTTATCTTGATTTTGCAAACATAAGCCATTACACACGACATATACATGAATATGACAGTTTAAATACTTGAAAACGGTGTTTTGTATGCTTTTGAATGCTTAAAACAGCAGTTTTATCTTGATTTCACCAACATTAGCCATTATACACGACAGAAACATGAATATGACAGTTTAAATACTTGAAAACAGCATTTTGTATGTTTTTGCAAGCTGAAAACAGCTATTTTATCTTGATTTTGCAAACATAAGCCATTACACACGACATATACATGAATATGACAGTTTAAATACTTGAAAACGGTGTTTTGTATGCTTTTGAATGCTTAAAACTGCAGTTTTATCTTGATTTCACTAACATTAGCCATAATACACGACAGAAACATGAATATGACAGTTTAAATACTTGAAAACAGCATTTTGTATGTTTTTGCAAGCTTAAAACAGCTATTTTATCTTGATTTTGCAAACATAAGCCATTACACACGACATAAACAAGAACATGACAGTTTAAATACTTGAAAACGGATTTTTGTATGCTTTTGAATGCTTAAAACAGCAGTTTTATCTTGATTTTACTAACATTAGCCATTATACACGACAGAAACATGAATATGACAGTTTAAATACTTAAAAACAGCATTTTGTATGTTTTTGCAAGCTGAAAACAGCTATTTTATCTTGATTTTGCAAACATAAACTATTACGCACGACATATTCATGAATATGACAGTTTAAATACTTTAAAAAGGTGTTTTGTATGCTTTTGAATGCTTAAAACAGCAGTTTTATCTTGATTTTACTAACATTAGCCATTATACACGACAGAAACATGAATATGACAGTTTAAATACTTGAAAACAGCATTTTGTATGTTTTTGCAAGCTGAAAACAGCTATTTTATCTTGATTTTGCAAACATAAGCCATTACACACGACATATACATGAATATGACAGTTTAAATACTTGAAAACGGTGTTTTGTATGCTTTTGAATGCTTAAAACAGCAGTTTTATCTTAATTTCACCAACATTAGCCATTATACACGACAGAAACATGAATATGACAGTTTAAATACCTGTAGTTTTGTATGCTTTTAAATGTTTAAAACAGCAGTTTTATCTTGATATCACCAACATTAGTCATTATACATGACAGAAACATGAATATGACAGTTTAAATACTTGAAAACAGCATTTTGTATGTTTTTGCAAGCTGAAAACAGCTATTTTATCTTGATTTTGCTAAGATAAGCCATTACACACGACATATACATGAATATGACAGTTTAAATACTTGAAAACTTTGTTTTGCATGTTTTTGAATGCTTAAAACAGCAGTTTTATCTTGATTTCACCAACATTAGCCAATAAACCCGACAGAAACATGAATATGACAGTTTAAGTACTTGAAAACAGCATTTTGTATGTTTTTGCAAGCTGAAAACAGCTATTTTATCTTGATTTTGCAAACATAAGCCATTACACACGACATATACATGAATATGACAGTTTAAATACTTGAAAACGGAGTTTTGTATGCTTTTGAATGCTTAAAACAGCAGTTTTATCTTGATTTCTCTAACATTAGCCATTATACACGACAGAAACATGAATATGACAGTTTAAATACTTGAAAACAGCATTTTGTATGTTTTTGCAAGCTGAAAACAGCTATTTTATCTTGATTTTGCAAACATAAGCCATTACACACGACATATACATGAATATGACAGTTTAAATACTTGAAAACGGTGTTTTGTATGCTTTTGAATGCTTAAAACAGCAGTTTTATGTTTGTTTCACCAACATTAGCCATTATACACGACCGAAACATGAATATGACAGTTTAAATACTTGAAAACAGCATTTTGTATGCTTTTTCAAGCTGAGAACAGCTATTTTATCTTGATTTTTCAAACATAAGCCATTACACACGACATGTACATGAATATGACAGTTTAAATACTTGAAAACAGTGTTTTGTATGCTTTTGAATGCTTAAAACAGCAGTTTTATCTTGATTTCACCAACATTAGCCATTATACATGACAGAAACATGAATATGACAGTTTAAATACTTAAAAACAGCATTTTGTATGTTTTTGCAAGCTGAAAACAGCTATTTTATCTTGATTTTGCAAACATAAGCCATTTCACACGACATATACATAAATATGGCAGTCTAAATACTTGAAAACGATGTTTTGTATGCTTTTGCATATATAAAATAGCAATTTTATCTTGATTTCACCAACATTGGCCATTATACACGACAGAAACATGAATATGACAGTTTAAATACAAGAAAACAGCATTTTGTATGTTTTTGCAAGCTGAAAACAGCTAATTTATCTTGATTTTGCAAAGATAAGCCATTACACACGACACATACATGAATATGGCAGTTTAAATACTTGAAAACGGTGTTTTGTATGTTTTTGAATGCTTAAAACAGCAGTTTTATCTTGATTTCACCAACATTAGCCAATAAACACGACAGAAACATGAATATGACAGTTTAAGTACTTGAAAACAGCTTTTTGTATGTTTTTGCAAGCTGAAAACAGCTATTTTATCTTGATTTTGCAAACATAAGCTATTACACACGACATATACATGAATATGACAGTTTAAATACTTGAAAACGGAGTTTTGTATGCTTTTGAATGCTTAAAACAGCAGTTTTATCTTGATTTCTCTAACATTAGCCATTATACACGACAGAAACATGAATATGACAGTTTAAATACTTGAAAACAGCATTTTGTATGTTTTTGCAAACTTAAAACAGCTAATTTATCTTGATTTTGCAGACATAAGCCATTACACACGACATAAACATGAACATGACAGTTTAAATACTTGAAAACGGATTTTTGTATGCTTTTGAATGCTTAAAACAGCAGTTTTATCTTGATTTTACTAACATTAGCTTATACACGACAGAAACATGTATATGACAGTTTAAATACTTGAAAACAGCATTTTGTATGCTTTTGCAAGCTGAGAACAGCTATTTTATCTTGATTTTGCAAACATAAACAATTACACACGACATATACATGAATATGACTGTTTAAATATTTTAAAAAGTGTTTTGTATGCTTTTGAATGCTTAAAACAGCAGTTTTATCTTGATTTCACCAACATTAGCCATTATACATGACAGAAACATGAATATGACGGTTTAAATATTTGAAAACAGCATTTTGTATGTTTTTGCAAGCTGAAAACAGTTATTTTATCTTGATTTTGCAAAGATAAGCCATTACACACGACATATACATGAATATGACTGTTCAAATACTTGAAAACGGTGTTTTGTATGCTTTTGAATGCTTAAAACAGCAGTTTTATCTTAATTTCACCAACAGTAGCCATTATACATGACAGAAACATGAATATGACAGTTTAAATACTTGTAGTTTTGTAAGCTTTTGAATGCTTAAAACAGCAGTTTTATCTTGATTTCACCAACATTAGCCATTATACACGACTGAAACATGAATATGACAGTTTAAATACTTGAAAACAGCATTTTGTATGCTTTTGTAAGCTGAGAACAGCTATTTTATCTTGATTTTGCAAACATAAGCCATTACACATGACATATACATGAATATGACAGTTCAAATACTTGAAATTAATGTTTTGTATGCTTTTGAATGCTTAAAACAGCAGTTTTATCTTGATTTCACCAACACTAGCCATTATACACGACAGAAACATGAATATGACAGTTTAAATACTTGTAGTTTTGTATGCTTTTGAATGCTTAAAACAGCAGTTTTATCTTGATTTCACCAACATTAGCCATTATACATGACAGAAACATGAATATGACGGTTTAATTATTTGAAAACAGCATTTTGTATGTTTTTGCAAGCTGAAAACAGTTATTTTATCTTGATTTTGCAACGATAAGCCATTACACACGACATATACATGAATATGACTGTTCAAATACTTGAAAACGGTGTTTTGTATGCTTTTGAATGCTTAAAACAGCCGTTTTATCTTAATTTCACCAACAGTAGCCATTATACACGACAGAAACATGAATATGACAGTTTAAATACTTGTAGTTTTGTATGCTTTTGAATGCTTAAAACAGCAGTTTTATCTTGATTTCACCAACATTAGCCATTAAACACGACTGAAACATGAATATGACAGTTTAAATACTTGAAAACAGCATTTTGTATGCTTTTGTAAGCTGAGAACAGCTATTTTATCTTGATTTTGCAAACATAAGCCATTACACATGACATATACATGAATATGACAGTTCAAATACTTGAAATTGGTGTTTTGTATGCTTTTGAATGCTTAAAACAGCAGTTTTATCTTAATTTCACCAACACTAGCCATTATACACGACAGAAACATGAATATGACAGTTTAAATACTTGTAGTTTTGTATGCTTTTGAATGCTTAAAACAGCAGTTTTATCTTGATTTCACCAACGTTAGCCATTATACACAAGAGAAACATGAATATGACAGTTTAAATACTTGAAAACAGCATTTTGTATGCTTTTGCAAGCTGAGAACAGCTATTTTATCTTGATTTTGCAAACATAACCCATTACACACGACATATACATGAATATGGCAGTTTAAATACTTGAAAACGGTGTTTTGTATGCTTTTGAATACTTAAAACAGCAGTTTTATCTTGATTTCACCAACATTAGCCATTATACACGACAGAAACATGATTATGACAGTTTAAACGCTTGAAAACAGCATTTTGTATGTCTTTGCAAGCTGAAAACAGCTATTTTATCTTGATTTTGCAAAGATAAGCCATTACACACGACATATACATGAATATGACAGTTCAAATACTTGAAAACGGTGTTTTGTATGCTTTTGAATGCTTAAAATAGCAATTTTATCTTGATTTCACCAACATTAGCCATTATACACGACAGAAACAAGATAATGACAGTTTAAATACTTGTAGTTTTGTATGCTTTTGAATGTCTTAAACAGCAGTTTTATCTTGATTTCACCAACATTAGCCATTATACACGACAGAAACATGAATATGACAGTTTAAATACCTGTAGTTTTGTATGCTTTTGAATGCTTAAAACAGCAGTTTTATCTTGATTTCACCAACATTAGCCATTATACACGACAGAACATGAATATGACAGTTTAAATACTTGAAAACAGAATTTTGTATGCTTTTGCAAGCTGAGAACAGCTATTTTATCTTGATTTTGCAAACATAAACAATTACACACGACATATACATGAATATGACTGTTTAAATATTTTAAAAGGTGTTTTGTATGCTTTTGAATACTTATAACAGCAGTTTTATCTTGATTTCACCAACATTAGCCATTATACACGACAGAAACATGAATATGACAGTTTAAACGCTTGAAAACAGCATTTTGTATGTTTTTGCAAGCTGAAAACAGCTATTTTATCTTGATTTTGCAAAGATAAGCCATTACACACGACATATACATGAATATGACAGTTCAAATACTTGAAAACGGTGTTTTGTATGCTTTTGAATGCTTAAAATAGCAATTTTATCTTGATTTCAACAACAATAGCCATTATACACGACAGAAACATGAATATGACAGTTTAAATACTTGAAAGCAGCATTTTGTATGCTTTTTCAAGCTGAGAACAGCTATTTTATCTTGATTTTTCAAACATAAGCCATTACACAAGACATGTACATGAATATGACAGTTTAAATACTTGAAAACGGTGTTTTGTATGCTTTTGAATGTTAAAAACAGCAGTTTTATCTTGACTTCACCAACATTAGCCATTATACATGACAGAAACATGAATATGACAGTTTACATACTTAAAAACAGCATTTTGTATGTTTTTGCAAGCTGAAAACAGCTATTTTATCTTGATTTTGCAAACATAAGACATTTCACACGACATATACATGAATATGGCAGTCTAAATACTTGAAAACGATGTTTTGTATGTTTTAGCATACTTAAAACTGCAATTTTATCTTGATTTCACCAACATTAGCCATTATACACGACAGAAACATGAATATGACAGTTTTAATACCTGTAGTTTTGTATGCTTTTGAATGCCTAAAACAGCAGTTTTATCTTGATATCACTAAATTTAGCCATTATACACGACAGAAACATGAATATGACAGTTTAAATACTTGAAAACAGCATTTTGTATGCTTTTTCAAGCTGAGAACAGCTATTTTATCTTGCTTTTTCAAACATAAGCCATTACACACGACATGTACATGAATATGACAGTTTAAATACTTGAAAACGGTGTTTTGTATGCTTTTGAATGCTTAAAACAGCAGTTTTATCTTGATTTCACCAACATTAGCCATTATACATGACAGAAACATGAATATGACGGTTTAAATACTTGAAAACAGCATTTTGTATGTTTTTGCAAGCTGAAAACAGCTATTTTATCTTGATTTTGCAAAGGTAAGCCATTACACACGACATGTACATGAATATGACAGTTTAAATACTTGAAAACGGTGTTTTGTATGCTTTTGAATGCTTAAAACAGCAGTTTTATCTTGATTTCACCAACATTAGCCATTATACACGACAGAAACATGAAAATGACAGTTTAAATACCTGTAGTTTTGTATGCTTTTGAATGCTTAAAACAGCAGTTTTATCTTGATTTCACCAACATTAGCCATTATACACGACAGAAACTTGAATATGACAGTTTAAATACTTGAAAACAGCATTTTGTATGCTTTTGCAAGCTGAGAACAGTTATTTTATCTTGATTTTGCAAACATAAGCAATTACACACGACATATACGTGAATATGACAGTTTAAATACTTTAAAACGGTGTTTTGTATGCTTTTGAATGCTTAAAACAGCAGTTTTATCTTGATTTCACCAACATTAGCCATTATACATGACAGAAACATGAATATGACAGTTTATATACTTGAAAACAGCATTTTGTATGTTTGTGCAAGCTGAAAACAGTTATTTTATCTTGATTTTGCAAAAATAAGCCATTACACATGACATATACATGAATATGGCTGTTTAAATACTTAAAAACGGTGTTTTGTATGCTTTTGAATGCATAAAACAGCAGTTTTATCTTAATATCACTAACATTAGCCATTATACACGACAGAAACATGAATATGACATTTTAAATACTTGAAAACAGCATTTTGTATGCTTTTTCAAGCTGAGAACAGCTATTTTATCTTGATTTTTCAAACATAAGCCATTACACACGACATGTACATGAATATGACAGTTTAAATACTTGAAAACGATGTTTTGTATGCTTTTGCATACATAAAACAGCAATATTATCTTGATTTCACCAACATTGGCCATTATACACGACAGAAACATGTGTATGACAGTTTAAATACTTGAAAACAGCATTTTGTATGTTTTTGCAAGCTGAAAACAGCTATTTTATCTTGATTTTGCAAACATAAGCTATTACACACGACATATACATGAATATGACAGTTTAAATACTTGAAAACGGAGTTTTGTATGCTTTTGAATGCTTAAAACAGCAGTTTTATCTTGATTTCTCTAACATTAGCCATTATACACGACAGAAACATGAATATGACAGTTTAAATACTTGAAAACAGCATTTTGTATGTTTTTGCAAATTTAAAACAGCTAATTTATCTTGATTTTGCAGACATAAGCCATTACACACGACATAAACATGAACATGACAGTTTAAATACTTGAAAACGGATTTTTGTATGCTTTTGAATGCTTAAAACAGCAGTTTTATCTTGATTTTACTAACATTAGCTTATACACGACAGAAACATGTATATGACAGTTAAAATACTTGAAAACAGCATTTTGTATGCTTTTGCAAGCTGAGAACAGCTATTTTATCTTGATTTTGCAAACATAAACAATTACACACGACATATACATGAATATGACTGTTTAAATATTTTAAAAAGTGTTTTGTATGCTTTTGAATGCTTAAAACAGCAGTTTTATCTTGATTTCACCAACATTAGCCATTATACATGACAGAAACATGAATATGACGGTTTAAATATTTGAAAACAGCATTTTGTATGTTTTTGCAAGCTGAAAACAGTTATTTTATCTTGATTTTGCAAAGATAAGCCATTACACACGACATATACATGAATATGACTGTTCAAATACTTGAAAACGGTGTTTTGTATGCTTTTGAATGCTTAAAACAGCAGTTTTATCTTAATTTCACCAACAGTAGCCATTATACATGACAGAAACATGAATATGACAGTTTAAATACTTGTAGTTTTGTAAGCTTTTGAATGCTTAAAACAGCAGTTTTATCTTGATTTCACCAACATTAGCCATTATACACGACTGAAACATGAATATGACAGTTTAAATACTTGAAAACAGCATTTTGTATGCTTTTGTAAGCTGAGAACAGCTATTTTATCTTGATTTTGCAAACATAAGCCATTACACATGACATATACATGAATATGACAGTTCAAATACTTGAAATTAATGTTTTGTATGCTTTTGAATGCTTAAAACAGCAGTTTTATCTTGATTTCACCAACACTAGCCATTATACACGACAGAAACATGAATATGACAGTTTAAATACTTGTAGTTTTGTATGCTTTTGAATGCTTAAAACAGCAGTTTTATCTTGATTTCACCAACATTAGCCATTATACATGACAGAAACATGAATATGACGGTTTAATTATTTGAAAACAGCATTTTGTATGTTTTTGCAAGCTGAAAACAGTTATTTTATCTTGATTTTGCAACGATAAGCCATTACACACGACATATACATGAATATGACTGTTCAAATACTTGAAAACGGTGTTTTGTATGCTTTTGAATGCTTAAAACAGCCGTTTTATCTTAATTTCACCAACAGTAGCCATTATACACGACAGAAACATGAATATGACAGTTTAAATACTTGTAGTTTTGTATGCTTTTGAATGCTTAAAACAGCAGTTTTATCTTGATTTCACCAACATTAGCCATTAAACACGACTGAAACATGAATATGACAGTTTAAATACTTGAAAACAGCATTTTGTATGCTTTTGTAAGCTGAGAACAGCTATTTTATCTTGATTTTGCAAACATAAGCCATTACACATGACATATACATGAATATGACAGTTCAAATACTTGAAATTGGTGTTTTGTATGCTTTTGAATGCTTAAAACAGCAGTTTTATCTTAATTTCACCAACACTAGCCATTATACACGACAGAAACATGAATATGACAGTTTAAATACTTGTAGTTTTGTATGCTTTTGAATGCTTAAAACAGCAGTTTTATCTTGATTTCACCAACGTTAGCCATTATACACAAGAGAAACATGAATATGACAGTTTAAATACTTGAAAACAGCATTTTGTATGCTTTTGCAAGCTGAGAACAGCTATTTTATCTTGATTTTGCAAACATAACCCATTACACACGACATATACATGAATATGGCAGTTTAAATACTTGAAAACGGTGTTTTGTATGCTTTTGAATACTTAAAACAGCAGTTTTATCTTGATTTCACCAACATTAGCCATTATACACGACAGAAACATGATTATGACAGTTTAAACGCTTGAAAACAGCATTTTGTATGTCTTTGCAAGCTGAAAACAGCTATTTTATCTTGATTTTGCAAAGATAAGCCATTACACACGACATATACATGAATATGACAGTTCAAATACTTGAAAACGGTGTTTTGTATGCTTTTGAATGCTTAAAATAGCAATTTTATCTTGATTTCACCAACATTAGCCATTATACACGACAGAAACAAGATAATGACAGTTTAAATACTTGTAGTTTTGTATGCTTTTGAATGTCTTAAACAGCAGTTTTATCTTGATTTCACCAACATTAGCCATTATACACGACAGAAACATGAATATGACAGTTTAAATACCTGTAGTTTTGTATGCTTTTGAATGCTTAAAACAGCAGTTTTATCTTGATTTCACCAACATTAGCCATTATACACGACAGAACATGAATATGACAGTTTAAATACTTGAAAACAGAATTTTGTATGCTTTTGCAAGCTGAGAACAGCTATTTTATCTTGATTTTGCAAACATAAACAATTACACACGACATATACATGAATATGACTGTTTAAATATTTTAAAAGGTGTTTTGTATGCTTTTGAATACTTATAACAGCAGTTTTATCTTGATTTCACCAACATTAGCCATTATACACGACAGAAACATGAATATGACAGTTTAAACGCTTGAAAACAGCATTTTGTATGTTTTTGCAAGCTGAAAACAGCTATTTTATCTTGATTTTGCAAAGATAAGCCATTACACACGACATATACATGAATATGACAGTTCAAATACTTGAAAACGGTGTTTTGTATGCTTTTGAATGCTTAAAATAGCAATTTTATCTTGATTTCAACAACAATAGCCATTATACACGACAGAAACATGAATATGACAGTTTAAATACTTGAAAGCAGCATTTTGTATGCTTTTTCAAGCTGAGAACAGCTATTTTATCTTGATTTTTCAAACATAAGCCATTACACAAGACATGTACATGAATATGACAGTTTAAATACTTGAAAACGGTGTTTTGTATGCTTTTGAATGTTAAAAACAGCAGTTTTATCTTGACTTCACCAACATTAGCCATTATACATGACAGAAACATGAATATGACAGTTTACATACTTAAAAACAGCATTTTGTATGTTTTTGCAAGCTGAAAACAGCTATTTTATCTTGATTTTGCAAACATAAGACATTTCACACGACATATACATGAATATGGCAGTCTAAATACTTGAAAACGATGTTTTGTATGTTTTAGCATACTTAAAACTGCAATTTTATCTTGATTTCACCAACATTAGCCATTATACACGACAGAAACATGAATATGACAGTTTTAATACCTGTAGTTTTGTATGCTTTTGAATGCCTAAAACAGCAGTTTTATCTTGATATCACTAAATTTAGCCATTATACACGACAGAAACATGAATATGACAGTTTAAATACTTGAAAACAGCATTTTGTATGCTTTTTCAAGCTGAGAACAGCTATTTTATCTTGCTTTTTCAAACATAAGCCATTACACACGACATGTACATGAATATGACAGTTTAAATACTTGAAAACGGTGTTTTGTATGCTTTTGAATGCTTAAAACAGCAGTTTTATCTTGATTTCACCAACATTAGCCATTATACATGACAGAAACATGAATATGACGGTTTAAATACTTGAAAACAGCATTTTGTATGTTTTTGCAAGCTGAAAACAGCTATTTTATCTTGATTTTGCAAAGGTAAGCCATTACACACGACATGTACATGAATATGACAGTTTAAATACTTGAAAACGGTGTTTTGTATGCTTTTGAATGCTTAAAACAGCAGTTTTATCTTGATTTCACCAACATTAGCCATTATACACGACAGAAACATGAAAATGACAGTTTAAATACCTGTAGTTTTGTATGCTTTTGAATGCTTAAAACAGCAGTTTTATCTTGATTTCACCAACATTAGCCATTATACACGACAGAAACTTGAATATGACAGTTTAAATACTTGAAAACAGCATTTTGTATGCTTTTGCAAGCTGAGAACAGTTATTTTATCTTGATTTTGCAAACATAAGCAATTACACACGACATATACGTGAATATGACAGTTTAAATACTTTAAAACGGTGTTTTGTATGCTTTTGAATGCTTAAAACAGCAGTTTTATCTTGATTTCACCAACATTAGCCATTATACATGACAGAAACATGAATATGACAGTTTATATACTTGAAAACAGCATTTTGTATGTTTGTGCAAGCTGAAAACAGTTATTTTATCTTGATTTTGCAAAAATAAGCCATTACACATGACATATACATGAATATGGCTGTTTAAATACTTAAAAACGGTGTTTTGTATGCTTTTGAATGCATAAAACAGCAGTTTTATCTTAATATCACTAACATTAGCCATTATACACGACAGAAACATGAATATGACATTTTAAATACTTGAAAACAGCATTTTGTATGCTTTTTCAAGCTGAGAACAGCTATTTTATCTTGATTTTTCAAACATAAGCCATTACACACGACATGTACATGAATATGACAGTTTAAATACTTGAAAACGATGTTTTGTATGCTTTTGCATACATAAAACAGCAATATTATCTTGATTTCACCAACATTGGCCATTATACACGACAGAAACATGTGTATGACAGTTTAAATACTTGAAAACAGCATTTTGTATGTTTTTGCAAGCTGAAAACAGCTATTTTATCTTGATTTTGCAAAGATAAGCCATTACACACGACATATTTCATGAATATGGCAGTTTAAATAATTGAAAACGGTGTTTTGTATGCTTTTGAATGCTTAAAACAGCAGTTTTATCTTGATTTCACTAACATTAGCCATTATACACGACAGAAACATGAATATGACAGTTTAAATACTTGAAAACAGCATTTTGTATGTTTTTGCAAGCTGAAAACAGCTATTTTATCTTGATTTTGCAAAGATAAGCCATTACACACGACATATACATGAATATGACAGTTTAAATACTTGAAAACTTTGTTTTGTATGTTTTTGAATGCTTAAAACAGCAGTTTTATCTTGATTTCACCAACATTAGCCAATAAACACGACAGAAACATGAATATGACAGTTTAAGTACTTGAATACAGCATTTTGTATGTTTTTGCAAGCTGAAAACAGCTATTTTATCTTGATTTTGCAAACATAAGTAATTACACACGACATATACATGAATATGACAGTTTAAATACTTGAAAACGGAGTTTTGTATGCTTTTGAATGCTTAAAACAGCAGTTTTATCTTGATTTCTCTAACATTACCCATTATACACGACAGAAACATGAATATGACAGTTTAAATATTTGAAAACAGCATTTTGTATGTTTTTGCAAGCTGAAAACAGCTATTTTATCTTGATTTTGCAAACATAAGCCATTACACACGACATAAACATGAACATGACAGTTTAAATACTTGAAAACGGAGTTTTGTATGCTTTTGAATGCTTAAAACAGCAGTTTAATCATGATTTCACCAACATTAGTCATTATACACGACAGAAACATAAATATGACAGTTTAAATACTTGAAAACAGCATTTTGTATGCTTTTGCAAGCTGAGAACAGCTATTTTATCTTGATTTTGCAAACATAAGCATATACACACGACATATACATGAATATGACAGTTTAAATACTTTAAAACGATGTTTTGTATGCTTTTGAATGCTTAAAACAGCAGTTTTATCATGATTTTACTAACATTAGCCATTATACACGACAGAAACATGAATATGACAGTTTAAATACTTGAAAACAGCATTTTGTATGTTTTTGCAAGCTGAAAACAGCTATTTTATCTTGATTTTGCAAACATAAGCCATTACACACGACATATACATGAATATGACTGTTTAAATATTTTAAAAGGTGTTTTGTATGCTTTTGAATGCTTAAAACAGCAGTTTTATCTTGATTTCACCAACATTAGCCATTATACATGACAGAAACATGAATATGGCGGTTTACATACTTGAAAACAGCATTTTGTATGTTTTTGCAAGCTGAAAACAGTTATTTTATCTTGATTTTGCAAAGATAAGCCATTACACAAGACATATACATGAATATGACTGTTCAAATACTTGAAAACTCTGTTTTGTATGCTTTTGAATGCTTAAAACAGCAGTTTTATCTTAATTTCACCAACAGTAGCCATTATACACGACAGAAACATGAATATGACAGTTTAAATACTTGTAGTTTTGTATGCTTTTGAATGCTTAAAACAGCAGTTTTATCTTGATTTCACCAACATTAGCTATTATACACGACTGAAACATGAATATGACAGTTTAAATACTTGAAAACAGCATTTTGTATGCTTTTGTAAGCTGAGAACAGCTATTTTATCTTGATTTTGCAAACATAAGCCATTACACATGACATATACATGAATATGACAGTTCAAATACTTGAAAACGGTGTTTTGTATGCTTTTGAATACTTAAAACAGCAGTTTTATCTTGATTTCACCAACACTAGCCATTATACACGACAGAAACATGAATATGACAGTTTAAATACTTGTAGTTTTGTATGCTTTTGAATGCTTAAAACAGCAGTTTTATCTTGATTTCACCAACATTAGCCATTATACACGACAGAAACATGAATATGACAGTTTAAACGCTTGAAAACAGCATTTTGTATGTTTTTGCAAGCTGAAAACAGCTATTTTATCTTGATTTTGCAAAGATAAGCCATTACACACGACATATACATGAATATGACAGTTCAAATACTTGAAAACGGTGTTTTGTTTGCTTTTGAATGCTTAAAATAGCAATTTTATCTTGATTTCACCAACATTTGCCATTATACACGACAGAAACATGAATATGACAGTTTAAATACTTGAAAACAGCATTTTGTACGATTTTGCAAGCTGAAAACAACTATTTTATCTTGATTCAGCTAACATAATCCATTACACACGACATATACATGAATATGACAGTTTAAATACTTGAAAACGGAGTTTTGTATGCTTTTGAATGCTTAGAACAATAGTTTTATCTTGATTTCACCAACATTAGCCATTATACATGACTGCAACATGAATATGACAGTTTAAATACTTGTAGTTTTGGATTCTTTTGAATACTTAAAACAGCAGTTTTATCTTGATTTCACCAACATTAGCCATTATACACGACAGAAACATGAATATGACAGTTTAAACGCTTGAAAACAGCATTTTGTATGTTTTTGCAAGCTGAAAACAGCTATTTTATCTTGATTTTGCAAAGATAAGCCATTACACACGACATATACATGAATATGACAGTTCAAATACTTGAAAACGGTGTTTTGTATGCTTTTGAATGCTTAAAATAGCAATTTTATCTTGATTTCACCAACATTTGCCATTATACACGACAGAAACATGAATATGACAGTTTAAATACTTGTAGTTTTGTATGCTTTTGAATGCTTAAAACAGCAGTTTTATTTTGATTTCACCAACATTAGCCATTATACACGACTGAAACATGAATATGATAGTTTAAATACTTGAAAACAGCATTTTGTATGCTTTTGTAAGCTGAGAACAGCTATTTTATCTTGATTTTGCAAACATAAGCCATTACACATGACATATACATGAATATGACAGTTCAAATACTTGAAATTGGTGTTTTGTAGGCTTTTGAATGCTTAAAACAGCAGTTTTAACTTGATTTCACCAACACTAGCCATTATACACGACAGAAACATGAATATGACAGTTTAAATACTTGTAGTTTTGTATGCTTTTGAATGCTTAAAACAGCAGTTTTATCTTGATTTCACCAACATTAGCCATTATACACGAGAGAAACATGAATATGACAGTTTAAATACTTGAAAACAGCATTTTGTATGGTTTTGCAAGCTGAGAACAGCTATTTTATCTTGATTTTGCAAACATAAGCCATTACACACGACATATACATGAATATGGCAGTTTAAATACTTGAAAACGGTGTTTTGTATGCTTTTGAATACTTAAAACAGCAGTTTTATCTTGATTTCACCAACATTAGCCATTATACATGACAGAAACATGAATATGACAGTTTAAACGCTTGAAAACAGCATTTTGTATGTTTTTGCAAGCTGAAAACAGCTATTTTATCTTGATTTTGCAAAGATAAGCCATTACACACGACATATACATGAATATGACAGTTCAAATACTTGAAAACGGTGTTTTGTATGCTTTTGAATGCTTAAAATAGCAATTTTATCTTGATTTCACCAACAATAGCCATTATACACGACAGAAACATGAATATGACAGTTTAAATACTTGAAAGCAGCATTTTGTATGCTTTTTCAAGCTAAGAACAGCTATTTTATCTTGATTTTTCAAACATAAGCCATTACACAAGACATGTACATGAATATGACAGTTTAAATACTTGAAAACGGTGTTTTGTATGCTTTTGAATGTTAAAAACAGCAGTTTTATCTTGACTTCACCAACATTAGCCATTATACATGACAGAAACATGAATATGACAGTTTAAATACTTAAAAACAGCATTTTGTATGTTTTTGCAAGCTGAAAACAGCTATTTTATCTTGATTTTGCAAACATAAGCCATTTCACACGACATATACATGAATATGGCAGTCTAAATACTTGAAAACGATGTTTTGTATGTTTTAGCATACTTAAAACAGCAATTTTATCTTGATTTCACCAACATTAGCCATTATACACAACAGAAACATGAATATGACAATTTAAATACTTGAAAACAGCATTTTGTATGATTTTGTAAGCTGAAAACAGCTATTTTATCTTGATTTTGCAAACATAAGCCATTACACACGACATGTACATGAATATGACAGTTTAAATACTTGAAAACGGTGTTTTGTATGCTTTTGAATGCTTAAAACAGCAGTTTTATCTTGATTTCACCAACATTAGCCATTATACATGACAGAAACATGAATATGACGGTTTAAATACTTGAAAACAGCATTTTGTATGTTTTTGCAAGCTGAAAACAGCTATTTTATCTTGATTTTGCAAAGGTAAGCCATTACATACGACATGTACATGAATATGACAGTTTAAATACTTGAAAACGGTGTTTTGTATGCTTTTGAATGCTTAAAACAGCAGTTTTATCTTGATTTCACCAACATTAGCCATTATACACGACAGAAACATGAAAATGACAGTTTAAATACCTGTAGTTTTGTATGCTTTTGAATGCTTAAAACAGCAGTTTTATCTTGATTTCACCAACATTAGCCTTTATACACGACAGAAACTTGAATATGACAGTTTAAATACTTGAAAACAGCATTTTGTATGCTTTTGCAAGCTGAGAACAGTTATTTTATCTTGATTTTGCAAACATAAGCAATTACACAAGACATGTACATGAATATGACAGTTTAAATACTTGAAAACGGTGTTTTGTATGCTTTTGAATGTTAAAAACAGCAGTTTTATCTTGACTTCACCAACATTAGCCATTATACATGACAGAAACATGAATATGACAGTTTAAATACTTAAAAACAGCATTTTGTATGTTTTTGCAAGCTGAAAACAGCTATTTTATCTTGATTTTGCAAACATAAGCCATTTCACACGACATATACATGAATATGGCAGTCTTAATACTTGAAAACGATGTTTTGTATGTTTTAGCATACTTAAAACAGCAATTTTATCTTGATTTCACCAACATTAGCCATTATACACAACAGAAACATGAATATGACAATTTAAATACTTGAAAACAGCATTTTGTATGATTTTGTAAGCTGAAAACAGCTATTTTATCTTGATTTTGCAAACATAAGCCATTACACACGACATGTACATGAATATGACAGTTTAAATACTTGAAAACGGTGTTTTGTATGCTTTTGAATGCTTAAAACAGCAGTTTTATCTTGATTTCACCAACATTAGCCATTATACATGACAGAAACATGAATATGACGGTTTAAATACTTGAAAACAGCATTTTGTATGTTTTTGCAAGCTGAAAACAGCTATTTTATCTTGATTTTGCAAAGGTAAGCCATTACACACGACATGTACATGAATATGACAGTTTAAATACTTGAAAACGGTGTTTTGTATGCTTTTGAATGCTTAAAACAGCAGTTTTATCTTGATTTCACCAACATTAGCCATTATACACGACAGAAACATGAAAATGACAGTTTAAATACCTGTAGTTTTGTATGCTTTTGAATGCTTAAAACAGCAGTTTTATCTTGATTTCACCAACATTAGCCTTTATACACGACAGAAACTTGAATATGACAGTTTAAATACTTGAAAACAGCATTTTGTATGCTTTTGCAAGCTGAGAACAGTTATTTTATCTTGATTTTGCAAACATAAGCAATTACACACGACATATACGTGAATATGACAGTTTAAATACTTTAAAACGGTGTTTTGTATGCTTTTGAATGCTTAAAACAGCAGTTTTATCTTGATTTCACCAACATTAGCCATTATACATGACAGAAACATGAATATGACAGTTTATATACTTGAAAACAGCATTTTGTATGTTTTTGCAAGCTGAGAACAGCTATTTTATCTTGATTTTTCAAACATAAGCCATTACACACGACATGTACATGAATATGACAGTTTAAATACTTGAAAACGATGTTTTGTATGCTTTTGCATACATAAAACAGCAATTTTATCTTGATTTCACCAACATTGGCCATTATACACGACAGAAACATGTATATGACAGTTTAAATACTTGAAAACAGCATTTTGTATGTTTTTGCAAGCTGAAAACAGCTATTTTATCTTGATTTTGCAAAGATAAGCCATTACACACGACATATTTCATAAATATGGCAGTTTAAATAATTGAAAACGGTGTTTTGTATGCTTTTGAATGCTTAAAACAGCAGTTTTATATTGATTTCACTAACATTAGCCATTATACACGACAGAAACATGAATATGACAGTTTAAATACTTGAAAACAGCATTTTGTATGCTTTTGTAAGCTGAGAACAGCTATTTTATCTTGATTTTGCAAACATAAGCCATTACACATGACATATACATGAATATGACAGTTCAAATACTTGAAAACGGTGTTTTGTATGCTTTTGAATACTTAAAACAGCAGTTTTATCTTGATTTCACCAACATTTGCCATTATACACGACAGAAACATGAATATGACAGTTTAAATACTTGAAAACAGCATTTTGTACGGTTTTGCAAGCTGAAAACAGCTATTTTATCTTGATTTTGCTAACATAAGCCATTACACACGACATATACATGAATATGACAGTTTTAATACTTGAAAACTGTGTTTTGTATGCTTTTGAATGCTTAAAACAGCAGTTTTATCTTGATTTCACCAACATTAGCCATTATACACGACAGAAACATGAATATGACAGTTTAAATACTTGTAGTTTTGTATGCTTTTGAATGCTTAAAACAGCAGTTTTATCTTGATTTCACCAACATTAGCCAATATACACGAGAGAAACATGAATATGACAGTTTAAATACTTGAAAACAGAATTTTGTATGCTTTTGCAAGCTGAGAACAGCTATTTTATCTTGATTTTGCAAACATAAGCCATTACACACGACATATTCATGAATAAGGCAGTTTAAATACTTGAAAACGGTGTTTTGTATGCTTTTGAATGCTTAAAACGGCAGTTTTATCTTGATTTCGCCAACATTAGCCATTATACACGACAAAAACATGAATACGACAGTGTAAACGCTTGAAAACAGCATTTTGTATGTTTTTGCAAGCTGAAAACAGCTATTTTATCTTGATTTTGCAAAGATAAGCCATTACACATGACATATACATGAATATGACAGTTTAAATACTTGAAAACGGTGTTTTGTATGCTTTTGAATGCTTAAAACAGCAGTTTTATCTTGATTTCACCAACATTAGCCATTATACACGACAGCAACTTGAATATGACAGTTTAAATACATGAAAACAGCATTTTGTATGTTTTTGCAAGCTGAAAACAGCTATTTTATCTTGATTTTGCAAACATAAGCCATTACACACGTCATATACATGAATATGACAGTTTAAATAGTTGAAAACGGTGTTTTGTATGCTTTTGAATGCTTTAAACTGCAGTTTTATCTTGATTTCTCTAACATTAGCCATTATACACGACAGAAACATGAATATGACAGTTTAAATACTTGAAAACAGCATTTTGTATGTTTTTACAAGCTGAAAACAGCTATTTTATCTTGATTTTGCAAACATAAGCCATTACACACGACATAAACATGATATGACAGTTTAAATACTTGAAAACGGAGTTTTGTATGCTTTTGAATGCTTAAAACAGCAGTTTTATCTTGATTTCACCAACATTAGCCATTATACACGACAGAAACATAAATATGACAGTTTAAATACTTGAAAACAGAATTTTGAATGCTTTTGCAAGCTGAGAACAGCTATTTTATCTTGATTTTGCAAACATAAGCCATTACACACGACATATACATGAATATGGCAGTTTAAATACTTGAAAACGGTGTTTTGTATGCTTTTGAATGCTAAAACAGCAGTTTTAACTTGATTTCAACAACATTAGCCATTATACACGAGAGAAACATGAATATGACAGTTTAAATACTTGAAAACAGAATTTTGTATGCTTTTGCAAGCTGAGAACAGCTATTTTATCTTGATTTTGCAAACATAAGCCATTACACACGACATATACATGAATATGGCAGTTTAAATACTTGAAAACGGTGTTTTGTATGCTTTTGAATGCTTAAAACGGCAGTTTTATCTTGATTTCGCCAACATTAGCCATTATACACGACAGAAACATTAATATGACAGTTTAAATACTTGAAAACAGCATTTTGTATGTTTTTGCAAGCTGAAAACAGCTATTTTATCTTGATTTTGCTAACATAAGCCATTACACACGACATATACATGAATATGACAGTTTAAATACTTGAAAACGGAGTTTTGTATGCTTTTGAATGCTTAAAACAGCAGTTTTATCTTGATTTCACCAACATTAGCCATTATACACGACAGCAACATGAATATGACAGTTTAAATACTTGAAAACAGCATTTTGTACGTTTTTGCAAGCTGAAAACAGCTATTTTATCTTGATTTTGCTAACATAAGCCATTACACACGACATATACATGAATATGACAGTTTAAATACTTGAAAACGGAGTTTTGTATGCTTTTGAATGCTTAAAACAACAGTTTTATCTTGATTTCACCAACATTAGCCATTATACATGACTGCAACATGAATATGACAGTTTAAATACTTGTAGTTTTGGATGCTTTTGAATACTTTAAACAGCAGTTTTATCTTGATTTCACCAACATTAGCCATTATACACTACAGAAACATGAATATGACTGTTTAAATACTTGAAAACCGCATTTTGTATGTTTTTGCAAGCTAAAAACAGCTATTTTATCTTGATTTTGCAAACATAAGCCACGACACACGACATATACATGAATATGACAGTTTAAATACTTGAAAACGGTGTTTTGTATGCTTTTGAATGCTTAAAACAGCAGTTTTATCTTGATTTCACCAACATTAGCCATTATACACGACAGAAACATGAATATGACAGTTTAAATACTTGAAAACGGTGTTTTGTTTGCTTTTGAATGCTTAAAACAGCAGTTTTATCTTAATTTCACAAACAGTAGCCATTATACACGACAGAAACATGAATATGACAGTTTAAATACTTGTAGTTTTGTATGCTTTTGAATGCTTAAAACAGCAGTTTTATCTTGATTTCACCAACATTAGCCATTATACACGACTGAAACATGAATATGACAGTTTAAATACTTGAAAACAGCATTTTGTATGCTTTTGTAAGCTGAGAACAGCTATTTTATCTTGATTTTGCAAACATAAGCCATTACACATGACATATACATGAATATGACAGTTCAAATACTTGAAAACGGTGTTTTGTATGCTTTTGAATACTTAAAACAGCAGTTTTATCTTGATTTCACCAACACTAGCCATTATACACGACAGAAACATGAATATGACTGTTTAAATACTTGTAGTTTTGTATGCTTTTGAATGCTTAAAACAGCAGTTTTATCTTGATTTCACCAACATTAGCCATTATACACGACAGAAACATGAATATGACAGTTTAAACGCTTGAAAACAGCATTTTTTATGTTTTTGCAAGCTGAAAATAGCTATTTTATCTTGATTTTGCAAAGATAAGCCATTACACACGACATATACATGAATATGACAGTTCAAATACTTGAAAACGGTGTTTTGTATGCTTTTGAATGCTTAAAATAGCAATTTTATCTTGATTTCACAAACATTTGCCATTATACACGACAGAAACATGAATATGACAGTTTAAATACTTGAAAACAGCATTTTGTACGGTTTTGCAAGCTGAAAACAGCTATTTTATCTTGATTTTGCTAACATAAGCCATTACACACGACATATACATGAATATGACAGTTTAAATACTTGAAAACGGAGTTTTGTATGCTTTTGAATGCTTAAACAATAGTTTTATCTTGATTTCACCAACATTGGCCATTATACATGACTGCAACATGAATATGACAGTTTAAATACTTGTAGTTTTGGATTCTTTTGAATACTTAAAACAGCAGTTTTATCTTGATTTCACCAACATTAGCCATTATACACGACAGAAACATGAATATGACAGTTTAAACGCTTGAAAACAGCATTTTGTATGTTTTTGCAAGCTGAAAACAGCTATTTTATCTTGATTTTGCAAAGATAAGCCATTACACACGACATATACATGAATATGACAGTTCAAATACTTGAAAACGGTGTTTTGTATGCTTTTGAATGCTTAAAATAGCAATTTTATCTTGATTTCACCAACATTTGCCATTATACACGACAGAAACATGAATATGACAGTTTAAATACTTGAAAACAGCATTTTGTAAGTTTTTGCAAGCTGAAAACAGCTATTTTATCTTGATTTTGCTAACATAAGCCATTACACACGAAATATACATGAATATGACAGTTTTAATACTTGAAAACTGTGTTTTGTATGCTTTTGAATGCTTAAAACAGCAGTTTTATCTTGATTTCACCAACATTAGCCATTATACACGACAGAAACATGAATATGACAGTTTAAATACTTGTAGTTTTGTATGCTTTTGAATGCTTAAAACAGCAGTTTTATCTTGATTTCACCAACATTAGCCATTATACACGAGAGAAACATGAATATGACAGTTTAAATACTTGAAAACAGAATTTTGTATGCTTTTGCAAGCTGAGAACAGCTATTTTATCTTGATTTTGCAAACATAAGCCATTACACACGACATATTCATGAATAAGGCAGTTTAAATACTTGAAAACGGTGTTTTGTATGCTTTTGAATGCTTAAAACGGCAGTTTTATCTTGATTTCGCCAACATTAGCCATTATACACGACAAAAACATGAATACGACAGTGTAAACGCTTGAAAACAGCATTTTGTATGTTTTTGCAAGCTGAAAACAGCTATTTTATCTTGATTTTGCAAAGATAATCCATTACACATGACATATACATGAATATGACAGTTTAAATACTTGAAAACGGTGTTTTGTATGCTTTTGAATGCTTAAAACAGCAGTTTTATCTTGATATCACCAACATTAGCCATTATACACGACAGCAACTTGAATATGACAGTTTAAATACATGAAAACAGCATTTTGTATGTTTTTGCAAGCTGAAAACAGCTATTTTATCTTGATTTTGCAAACATAAGCCATTACACACGTCATATACATGAATATGACAGTTTAAATAGTTGAAAACGGTGTTTTGTATGCTTTTGAATACTTAAAACAGCAGTTTTATCTTGATTTCACCAACATTAGCCATTATACACGAGAGAAACATGAATATGACAGTTTAAATACTTGAAAACAGAATTTTGTATGCTTTTGCAAGCTGAGAACAGCTATTTTATCTTGATTTTGCAAACATAAGCCATTACACACGTCATATACATGAATATGACAGTTTAAATAGTTGAAAACGGTGTTTTGTATGCTTTTGAATGCTTAAAACAGCAGTTTTATCTTGATTTCACCAACATTAGCCATTATACACGACAGCAACATGAATATGACAGTTTAAATACATGAAAACAGCATTTTGTATGTTTTTGCAAGCTGAAAACAGCTATTTTATCTTGATTTTGCAAACATAAGCCATTACACACGTCATATACATGAATATGACAGTTTAAATAGTTGAAAACGGTGTTTTGTATGCTTTTGAATGCTTAAAACGGCAGTTTTATCTTGATTTCTCTAACATTAGCCATTATACACGACAGAAACATGAATATGACAGTTTAAATACTTGAAAACAGCATTTTGTATGTTTTTGCAAGCTGAAAACAGCTATTTTATCTTGATTTTGCAAACATAAGCCATTACACACGACATAAACATGAACATGACAGTTTAAATACTTGAAAACGGAGTTTTGTATGCTTTTGAATGCTTAAAACAGCAGTTTTATCTTGATTTCACCAACATTAGCCATTATACACGACAGAATCATAAAAATGACAGTTTAAGTACTTGAAAACAGAATTTTGAATGCTTTTGCAAGCTGAGAACAGCTATTTTATCTTGATTTTGCAAACATAAGCCATTACACGACATATACATGAATATGGCAGTTTAAATACTTGAAAACGGTGTTTTGTATGCTTTTGAATGATTAGAACGGCAGTTTTATCTTGATTTCGCCAACATTAGCCATTATACACGACAAAAACATGAATATGACAGTGTAAACGCTTGAAAACAGCATTTTGTATGTTTTTGCAAGCTGAAAACAGCTATTTTATCTTGATTTTGCAAAGATAAGCCATTACACATGACATATACATGAATATGACAGTTTAAATACTTAAAAACGGTGTTTTGTATGCTTTTGAATGCTTAAAACAACAGTTTTATCTTGATTTCACCAACATTAGCCCATTATACACGACAGAAACATTAATATGACAGTTTAAATACTTGAAAACAGCATTTTGTATGTTTTTGCAAGCTGAAAACAGCTATTTTATCTTGATTTTGCTAACATAAGCCATTACACACGACATATACATGAATATGACAGTTTAAATACTTGAAAACGGAGTTTTGTATGCTTTTGAATGCTTAAAACAGCAGTTTTATCTTGATTTCACCAACATTAGCCATTATACACGACAGCAACATGAATATGACAGTTTAAATACATGAAAACAGCATTTTGTATGTTTTTGCAAGCTGAAAACAGCTATTTTATCTTCATTTTGCAAACATAAGCCATAACACACGTCATATACATGAATATGACAGTTTAAATAGTTGAAAACGGTGTTTTGTATGCTTTTGAATGCTTAAAACAGCAGTTTCATCTAGATTTCACCAACTTTAGCCATTATACACGAGAGAAACATGAATATGACAGTTTAAATACTTGAAATAGCATTTTGTATGCTTTTGCAAGCTGAGAACAACTATTTTATGTTGATTTTGCAAACATTAGCCATTACACACGACATTACATGAACATAACAGTTTAAATACTTGAAAACGGGGTTTTGTATGCTTTTGAATGCTTAAAACAGCAGTTTTATCTTGATTTCACCAACATTAGCCATTATACACGACAGACACATGAATATGAAAGCGTAAATACTTGAAAACGGTGTTTTGTATGCTTTTGAATGCTTAAAACAGCAGTTTTATCTTGTTTTCACCAACATTAGCCATTATACACGACAGAAACTTGAATATGACAGTTATATACTTGAAAACAGCATTTTGTATGTTTTTGCAAGCTGAGAACAGCTATTTTATCTTGATTTTGCATACATAAGCCATTACACACAACATATACATGAATATAACAGTTTAAATACTTGAAAAAGGGGTTTTGTATGCTTTTGAATGCTAAAACAGCAGTTTTAACTTGATTTCAACAACATTAGCCATTATACACGAGAGAAACATGAATATGACAGTTTAAATACTTGAAAACAGAATTTTGTATGCTTTTGCAAGCTGAGAACAGCTATTTTATCTTGATTTTGCAAACATAAGCCATTACACACGACATATACATGAATATGGCAGTTTAAATACTTGAAAACGGTGTTTTGTATGCTTTTGAATGCTTAAAACGGCAGTTTTATCTTGATTTCGCAAACATTAGCCATTATACACGACAGAAACATTAATATGACAGTTTAAATACTTGAAAACAGCATTTTGTATGTTTTTGCAAGCTGAAAACAGCTATTTTATCTTGATTTTGCTAACATAAGCCATTACACACGACATATACATGAATATGACAGTTTAAATACTTGAAAACGGAGTTTTGTATGCTTTTGAATGCTTAAAACAACAGTTTTATCTTGATTTCACCAACATTAGCCATTATACACTACAGAAACATGAATATGACAGTTTAAATACTTGAAAACAGCATATTGTACGTTTTTGCAAGCTGAAAACAGCTATTTTATCTTGATTTTGCTAACATAAGCCATTACACACGACATATACATGAATATGACAGTTTAAATACTTGAAAACGGAGTTTTGTATGCTTTTGAATGCTTAAAACAGCAGTTTTATCTTGATTTCACCAACATTAGCCATTATACACGACAGAAACATGAATATGACAGTTTAAATACTTGATAACAGCATTTTGTATGCTTTTTCAAGATGAGAACAGCTATTTTATCTTGATTTTTTAAAACATAAGCCATTACACACGACATGTACATGAATATGACAGTTTAAATACTTGAAAACGGTGTTTTGTATGCTTTTGAATGCTTAAAACAGCAGTTTTATCTTGATTTCACCAACATTAGCCATTATACATGACAGAAACATGAATATGACAGTTTAAATACTTGAAAACAGCATTTTGTATGTTTTTGCAAGCTGAAAACAGTTATTTTATCTTGATTTTGCAAAGATAAGCCATTACACACGACATATACATGAATATGGCAGTTTAATTACTTGAAAACGGTGTTTTGTATGCTTTTGAATGCTTAAAACAGCAGTTTTATCTTGATTTTACCAACATTAGCCATTATACACGACAGAAACATGAATATGACAGTTTAAATTCTTGAAAACAGCATTATGTATGTTTTTGCAAGCTGAAAACAGCTATTTTATATTGATTTTGCAAACATAAACCATTACACACGACATATACATGAATATGAGGGTATAAATACTTGAAAACGGAGTTTTGTATGCTTTAGAATGCTTAAAACAGCAGTTTTATCATGATTTCACCCACATTAGCCATTATACACGACAGAAACATGAATATGACAGTTTAAATACTTAAAAACAGCATTCTGTATGCTTTTGCAAGCTGAAAATAGCTATTTTATCTTGATTTTGCAAACATAAGCCATTACACACGACATATACATGAATATGACAGTTTAAATACTTGAAAACGGAGTTTTGTATGCTTTTGAATGCTTTAAACTGCAGTTTTATCTTGATTTCACCAACATTAGCAATTATACACGACAGCAACATGAATATGACAGTTAAAATACATAAAAACAGCATTTTGTATGTTTTTGCAAGCTGAAAACAGCTATTTTATTTTGATTTTGCAAAGATAAGCCATTACACACGACATATATTTAGTGACAATAAAATATATCTGAACAATTGTCACTAATGTTTATCTATATTGGCTGGAGCCAATATGAATACAAAAATATTTTTATTTATTGAATTGTAAATAATATATGTAATAAATTTACACAGCGAGACTTTAATGCTTGTATATTTTTCTAATTTTTTCTAATCTGTTTTTAACAAAAATACATAACTACCAAAAAGAATTACCCTTTTTTCTTTTTTCTTGGTTTCTAGATTTTTATAAATTCAAAAAATAATAATTTGTAGTAGGCCACTACACTACCCCCTCCCATCAACAAAGAAAAATAAGGAAAAAGGGTAACAATATAACACAATCATATAACAAGTTAAATAATTTGAGAAACACATAAAATTATACAAGTGTGGAGTAATGAGTGTTCGCATATCGAAATCAATTCGGTAAATAAGCAGGCTTTAACCGGTCAATTGTCACAGTTTCGGTTTTATTTTTAATCAGAATTTTGAAAAATTTGTCATAACGCTTGATTACTGGAAAAGGACCTAGGTATGGCTGTTGTAGAATTGGACCAATTGCATCATTACGAATGAAAACATGACTAGTTTTAAATAAATCTGGATGTATATATGATTTTTTATTTTGTAATGTTGAAGTTGTTGGAATAAATTTAATAATAGCTGATTTGACATTAGTTAAATAATTTGGAAAATTAATTTCATCGTTGTTTGGTTTGATAATGAATTCGCCTGGTAATTTTAAAGGTTCGCCGTAGACTAACTCTGCTGCACTGCAGTTGATAGGTACCTTACAATATGAACGTAGGCCAAGTAAAATTATTGGAAGCGATGTTAACCAATCAGAGGAATTGCTTATTGCTTTAAGGGATGTTTTTAGTTGTCTGTGGAATCTCTCAATTAACCCGTTTGCTTGGGGATGATAAGAAGTTGTTGTAATATGTTTAATGTTTAACATTGTTGTTAATCGTTTGAATAGGGTTGAATTAAATTGTTGTCCTCAGTCTGAGGTAATTATTGAAGGAACGCCGAATCTTGCAATCCAATCAGAGATAAGAGTTTTAGCTATATTTTCAGCTGATGGTTCTTTCAAAGGAATTACTTCCGGCCATCTGGTGAAACGGTCAATACAAGTTAGAATATGAGTAAATCCTTTAGATGGTGGTAATTTAACAAGATCTACGTGAATCATATTAAATCTTTTCCGTGGTTTTGGAAAGTCTCCGATAGGAGAATTTACATGCCGCGTAATTTTTGATTTTTGGCAGTTTAAACATGTTTTAACTTTATTTCGTATTACAGAATGCATATTAGGCCATACAAAACGTTGAGAAATTAATTTGTCTGTTGCTTTTGCTCCAGGATGAGACATTGAATGAAACTGATCAAAAATGATATCTCGAAATTTTTTTGGAATAAATGGTCGTGGCGAATTCATTGAAACATCACACGTTAAATCAAATTTTGAATTTTCAAGTTGATAATCTACTAATTTCAAATTTGTATTGTTACTATTTTTAATTTTAAGTAGGTCTCCGTCTGATTGTTGTTCTAAAGCTATTTGTTTGTAATCTATTTGTTTATTGTTAAACATCGTTGATATATGAATTCTTGATAAAGCATCAGCCACAGGATTATTTTTACCAGAAATGTGACGTATATCACTTGTAAATTGGAAAATGTAATCTAATTGTCTGATCTCTCTTGGATTGTATACGTTGCTCTGTTTAATTTTGGAAATGTATGTTAAAGGTTTATGATCAGTATAAACAAAGAATTGTGTTCCCTCAATAAAATATCTAAATTTTTTAATCGATGAATAAATTGCCAATAATTCTCTACCAAAGGTGCTATATTTTTTTTCAGTGAGAGTTAAAGCTCTCGAATAAAATGCTATTGGTTTCCAGGCGTTGGAAACGTATTGTTGTAAAACCGCCCCAATTCCGTCATTGGAGGCATCCACCATTATACTTGTTTGTGCTGTTTGGTCGGGAAAAATCAATGTAGTTGATTTAACTAATTCGTTTTTTATTAAATTAAATGCCTTTAATGCATCATTGTTCCACGTAACTTTTTTTAAAATATCTTTTGGACTAGTTATTAATTTATTAACAGGGTTTAAAATTATAGCGCAATGTGGTATGAAACGATTGTAAAAATTTATTAGCCCTAGAAACTCACGTAGTTTACGTTGTGTGTCTGGAAGAGGGAATTTTAAAATTGCTTCTACTTTAGATTCCAAAGGTTGTATTCCATTCTTAGAAATTGAATGTCCTAAAAATTCTATTTTATTTAAACCAAATTGCGATTTATTTGTATTAATTATAATTTCAAATTTGTTTAATCTTTCAAAAACTTTTTGTAAGTGGTCTAGGTGTTGTTTTGGGGAATTGCTTGCTATCAGCAGATCATCTAAGTATGCAAAACAAAAATCTAAACCTCTAGTGACTTCGTCGATAAATCTCTGAAATGTTTGGGCACTATTTCGTAAACCGAAGGGCATTACTGTATATTCATAAAGGCCGAAAGGGGTTGTTATTGCAGTTTTTGAAATTGAATCTGTATCCATCGGAATTTGGTGGTAAGCTTGTACTAAATCAATTTTGGAATAAATGTTAGTATTTTGTAAATAAGTTGTAAAGTCGTGTAGATGTGGTATAGGATACCTATCAGGAATTGTTTGTGCATTCAAAGCGCGATAATCCCCACACGGACGCCATTCCCCGTTCTTCTTTTGAACCAAGTGTAATGGTGATGCCCAATTACTAGAAGAGGGGCGTATCAAACCTTTTTGTAGCATTTTGTCAAATTCTTTTTTAGCTATAAGCAGTTTATCTGGAGCTAATCTTCTTGGCCTAGCGAACGCTGGAGCACCGGATGTGAGTACAAAATGTTTGACAGAATGTTTAATTTGTCGTGAAAAATTAATTGGTTCAGTTAGCTTTGGAAATTTTGATAGCAGTTGGTAAAATTTATTTGTTGATTGTTTTTCTGTCATAATTACGTTTGTCAAAATGTTGTTGTCAAAAGTTTTATGCAATTGATCTGCTTCTATTAAGCGTTTATTTTTTAAGTTTATTAGTAAGTTGTAATGTTTAAGGAAATCTGCCCCAATAATCGAACTGTTGGTTTTAGCAATAATGAACTTCCAGGTGAATAATTTGGAGAGCCCTAAATCTAATTTTAGGGTTCTTGTACCGTAAGTAACAATTGACGTGTTATTGGCTGCTTGGAGTGTTAAAACACTTTTTGAAAGCTTGAATTGATTTGGAATATGAAAAACACTCACCTGAGCTCCTGTGTCAATTAAGAAACGGTGGCCAGAAAAACGATCTTGAACGTAAAATAAGTTTGATTTTGGAGAATTATATCTGTGATAAAGAGAAATAGGTTTTGAAGTATTATTATTTATAGGCAACGGTGAGTGAATAGTCACCTTTTCTTTAATTAGACTTTTATAATTTGAACATGGAGGAACGCATTTGTGTGCTCTTTTGCCGAACGTGTAATGATACTAACATAGCGTTGACTTTGAAGACTCAGGAGCATATTCTCTGGAAGTACGAGGGAAAAACTGATGTGAAGCAGATGTCATCTTGTTCTTTAGTTCCTTGACGTCATGCACGAGTTGTTGAAGAACTTGGTTGGTTTTATGTTCTGAAGATTCCGAAATTGAAGTAATTTGATCTTGATTGATGGCAAGAATTTTGTCAGCGATATCTGCTTTTTCTTCAAGGTTTGTGTTGATGGATGCTGATAACACAATTTGAACGTTTTTTGGAAGTTTCTGTAGAAAGATTTCTTCTAGGATAGATTCGTCTAAAGTTTTCCTGCCAATTAATTGTCTCATGTATCTGAGGAGTTGTGAAGGTTTTTTATCATCGGTTGAAGAAAAATTGAGAAATTGCTGTAGTTTTTCAGAGTCTGATAGGCTGATTCTTTTAATCAAGGTTTGTTTCAGGTTAGTGTATGGAAAATCTTCTGAGGGACTGACAATTAAATCCCTGACTTCACTTGCATATTGGGGAGTCAAGAAGGAAATGAGTTTCGAAAATTTGCTGAACTCACTTGTTATCCTGTGACTTTGAAAAATGATTTCCACTTGAGCAAACCATAATTCCGGGTCTGCAGGCCAGAATTCTGGTACTTTAATGGCTGGTGTTAAGGCAGAGATGTCAGGGCTTGTTGTAAGCGAGTCCAAAGGACTTGTAGTAGACTCCATGTAATAATATTCGGGGTCACCAATTTAGTGACAATAAAATATATCTGAACAATTGTCACTAATGTTTATCTATATTGGCTGGAGCCAATATGAATACAAAAATATTTTTATTTATTGAATTGTAAATAATATATGTAATAAATTTACACAGCAAGACTTTAATGCTTGTATATTTTTCTAATTTTTTCTAATCTGTTTTTAACAAAAATACATAACTACCAAAAAGAATTACCCTTTTTTCTTTTTTCTTGGTTTCTAGATTTTTATAAATTCAAAAAATAATAATTTGTAGTAGGCCACTACATATACATGAATATGACAGTTTAAATACTTGAAAACGGTGTTTTGTATGCTTTTGAATGCTTAAAACAGCAGTTTTATCTTGATTTCACCAACATTAGCCATTATACAGGACAGAAACAAAATATGACAGTTAAAATACTTGAAAACAGCATTTTGTATGTTTTTGCAAGCTGAAAACAGCTATTTTATCTTGATTTTGCAAACATAAGCCACAACACACGTCATATACATGAATATGACAGTTTAAATACTTGAAAACGGTGTTTTGTATGCTTTTGAATGCTTATAATAGCAGTTTTATTTTAATTTCACCAACATTAGCCATTATACACGACAGAAACTTGAATATGACAGTTTAAATTCTTGAAAACGGTGTTTTGTTTGCTTTTGAATGCTTAAAAGAGCAGTTTTATCTTGATTTCACCAACATTAGCCATTATACACGACAGAAACATGAATATGACAGTTTAAATACTTGAAAACAGCATTTTGTATGTTTTTGCAAGCTGAAAACAGTTATTTTATCTTGATTTTGCAAAGATAAGCCATTACACACGACTTATACAAGAATATGGCAGTTTAAATACTTGAAAACGGTGTTTTGTATGCTTTTGAATGCTTAAAACAGCAGTTTTATCTTGATTTCACTAACATTAGCCATTATACACGACAGAAACATGAATATGACAGTTTAAATTTTTGAAAACAGCATTTTGTATGTTTTTGCAAGCTGAAAACAGCTATTTTATCTTGATTTTGCAAACATAAGCCATTAAACACGACATATACTTGAATATGACAGTTTAAATACTTGAAAACAGCATTTTGTATGTTTTTGCAAGCTGAAAACAGTTATTTTATCTTGATTTTGCAAAGATAAGCCATTACACACGACATATACATGAATATGAGAGTTTAAATACTTGAAAACGGTGTTTTGTATGCTTTAGAATGCTTAAAACAGCAGTTTTATCATGATTTCACCAACATTAGCCATTATACAAGACAGAAACATGTATATGACAGTTTATATACTTAAAAACTGCATTTTGTATGTTTTTGCAAGCTAAAAACAGCTATTTTATCTTGATTTTGCAAACATAAGCCATTTCACACAACATATACATGAATATGGCAGTTTAAATACTTTACAATGGTGTTTTGTATGCTTTTGAATGCTTAAAACAGCAGTTTTATCTTGATTTCGCCAACATTAGCCATTATACACAACAGAAACATGAATATGACAGTTTAAACGCTTGAAAACAGCATTTTGTATGTTTTTGCAAGCTAAAAACAGCTATTTTATCTTGATTTTGCAAAGGTAAGCCATTACACACGACATATACATGAATATGACAGTTTTAATACTTGAAAACGGTGTTTTGTATGCTTTTGAATGCTTAAAACAGCAGTTTTATCTTGATGTCACCAACATTAGCCATTATACCTGACAGAAACATGAATATGACAGTTTAAACGCTTGAAAACAGCATTTTGTTTATTTTTGCAAGCTGAAAATAGCTATTTTATCTTGATTTTGCAAACATAAGCCATTACACACGACATATACATGAATATGACAGTTTAAATACTTGAAAACGGAGTTTTGTATGCTTTTGAATGCTTTAAACAGCAGTTTTATCTTGATTTCACCAACATTAGCAATTATACACGACAGCAACATGAATATGACAGTTAAAATACATGAAAACAGCATTTTGTATGTTTTTGCAAGCTGAAAACAGCTATTTTATTTTGATTTTGCAAAGATAAGCCATTACACACGACATATACATGAATATGACAGTTTAAATACTTGAAAACGGTGTTTTGTATGCTTTTGAATGCTTAAAACAGCAGTTTTATCTTGATTTCACCAACATTAGCCATTATACAGGACAGAAACAAAATATGACAGTTAAAATACTTGAAAACAGCATTTTGTATGTTTTTGCAAGCTGAAAACAGCTATTTTATCTTGATTTTGCAAACCAAAGCCACAACACACGTCATATACATGAATATGACAGTTTAAATACTTGAAAACGGTGTTTTGTATGCTTTTGAATGCTTATAATAGCAGTTTTATTTTAATTTCACCAACATTAGCCATTATACACGACAGAAACTTGAATATGACAGTTTAAATTCTTGAAAACGGTGTTTTGTTTGCTTTTGAATGCTTAAAAGAGCAGTTTTATCTTGATTTCACCAACATTAGCCATTATACACGACAGAAACATGAATATGACAGTTTAAATACTTGAAAACAGCATTTTGTATGTTTTTGCAAGCTGAAAACAGTTATTTTATCTTGATTTTGCAAAGATAAGCCATTACACACGACATATACATGAATATGGCAGTTTAAATACTTGAAAACGGTGTTTTGTATGCTTTTGAATGCTTAAAACAGCAGTTTTATCTTGATTTCACTAACATTAGCCATTATACACGACAGAAACATGAATATGACAGTTTAAATTTTTGAAAACAGCATTTTGTATGTTTTTGCAAGCTGAAAACAGCTATTTTATCTTGATTTTGCAAACATAAGCCATTAAACACGACATATACTTGAATATGACAGTTTAAATACTTGAAAACAGCATTTTGTATGTTTTTGCAAGCTAAAAACAGTTATTTTATCTTAATTTTGCAAAGATAAGCCATTACACACGACATATACATGAATATGAGAGTTTAAATACTTGAAAACGGTGTTTTGTATGCTTTAGAATGCTTAAAACAGCAGTTTTATCATGATTTCACCAACATTAGCCATTATACACGACAGAAACATGAATATGACAGTTTAAATACTTAAAAACTGCATTTTGTATGTTTTTGCAAGCTAAAAACAGCTATTTTATCTTGATTTTGCAAACATAAGCCATTTCACACAACATATACATGAATATGGCAGTCTAAATACTTGAAAGCGATGTTTTGTATGCTTTTGCATGCTTAAAACAGCAATTTTATCTTGATTTCACCAACATTAGCCATTATACACGACAGAAACATGAATATAACAGTTTAAATACTTGAAAACAGCATTTTGTATGTTTTTGCAAGCTGAGAACAGCTATCTTATCTTGATTTTGCAAACAAAAGCCATTACACACGAATTACACAAGACATATACATGAATATGGCAGTTTAAATACTTGAAAACGGTGTTTTGTGTGCTTATGAATGCTTAAAACAGCAGTTTTATCTTGATTTCACCAACATTAGCCATTATACACAACAGAAACATGAATATGACAGTTTAAATACTTGAAAACAGCATTTTGTATGTTTTTGCAATCTGAAAACAGCTATTTTATCTTGATTTTGCAAACATTAGCCATTACACACGACATATACATGAATATGAGTATTTAAATACTTGAAAACGGTGTTCTGTATGCTTTTGAATGCTTAAAACAGCAGTTTTATCTTGATTTTACCAACATTAGCCATTATACACATCAGAAACATGAATATGACAGTTTACATACTTGAAAACAGCATTTTGTATGTTTTTTCAAGCTGAAAACAGCAATTTTGTCTTGATTTTGCAAACATAAGCCATTACACATGACATATACATGAATATGACAGTTTAAATACTTGAAAACGGTGTTTTGTATGCTTTTGAATGCTTATAACAGCAGTTTTATCTTGATTTCACCAACATTAGCCATTATTCACGACAAAAACTTGAATATGACAGTTTAAATACCTGTAGTTTTGTATGCTTTTGAATGCTTAAAACAGCAGTTTTATCTTGATTTTACCAACATTAGCCATTATACACGGCAGAAACATGAATATGACAGTTTAAATACTTGAAAACAGCATTTTGTATGTTTTTGCAAGCTGAAAACAGTTATTTTATCTTGATTTTGCAAAGATAAGCCATTACACACGACATATACATGAATATGGCAGTTTAAATACTTGAAAACAGCATTTTGTATGTTTTGCAAGCTGAGAACAGCTATTTTATCTTGATTTTGAAATCATAAGCCATTACACACGACATATACATGAATATAGCAGTTTAAATACTTGAAAACGGTGTTTTGTATGCTATTGAATGCTTAAAACAACAGTTTTATCTTGATTTCACCAACATTAGACATTATACACGACAGAAACATGAATATGAGAGTTTAAATACTTGAAAACAGCATTTTCTATGTTTGTGCAAGCTAAGAACAGCTATTTTATCTTGATTTTGCAAACAAAAGCCATTACACACGACATATACATGAATATGACAGTTTAAATACTTGAAAAACGTGTTTTTTATGCTTTTGATTGCTTAAAACAGCAGTTTTATCTTGATTTCACAAACATTAGCCATTATACACGACAGAAACATGAATATGACAGTTTAAATACTTGAAAAAAGCATTTTGTATGTTTTAGCAAGCTAAGAACAGCTATTTTATTTTGATTTTGCAAACATAAGCCATTACACACGATATATACATGAATATGACAGTTTAAATACTTAAAAACGGTGTTTTGTATGCTTTTGAATGCTTAAAACAGCAGTTTCATCTTGATTTCACCAACATTAGCCATTATACACAACAGAAACATGAATATGACAGTTTAAATACTTGAAAACAGCATTTTGTATGTTTTTGCAAGCTGAGAACAGCTATTTTATCTTGATTTTGCAAACAAAAGCCATTACACACGAATTACACAAGACATATACATGAATATGGCAGTTTAAATACTTGAAAACGGTGTTTTGTGTGCTTAT
>CAWWDY010000530.1:0-65801 GCA_963942605.1 Poecilus cupreus
GCTGTTTTGAACTATTCAAACTGACAAATTCATGATTCTTTCGTGTGAAACGGCGATTTATGAGAAATGACGATAAAATTGCTGTTTTAAACTTGCAAAAACATTGAAAAACGCTGTTTTCAACTATTCAAACTGACAAATTCATGTTTCTTTCGTGCGAAACGGCGATTTATCAGAAATTACGATAAAATTGCTGTTTTAAACTTGCAAAAACATAGAAAAACGCTGTTTTGAACTATTCAAACTGACAAATTCATGTTTCTTTCGTGTGAACTGGCGATTTATGAGAAATGACGATAAAATTGCTGTTTTAAACTTGCAAAAACATAGAAAAACGCTGTTTTGAGCTATTCAAACTGACAAATTCATGTTTCTTTCGTGCGAAACGGCGATTTATGAGAAATTACTATAAAATTGCTGTTTTAAACTTGCAAAAACATAGAAAAACGCTGTTTTTAACTATTCAAACTGATAAATTCATATTTCTTTCGTGCGAAACGGCGATTTATGAGAAATGACGATAAAATTGCTGTTTAAAACTTGCAAAAACATAGAAAAACGCTGTTTTGAACTATTCAAACTGACATATTCATGTTTCTTTCGCGTGAAACGGCGATTTATGAGAAATGACGATAAAATTGCTGTTTTAAACTTGCAAAAACATAGAAAAACCCTAATTTGAACTATTCAAACTGACAAATTCATGTTTCTTTCGTGTGAAACGGCGATTTATGAGAAATGACGATAATATTGCTGTTTTCAACTTGCAAAAACATAGAAAAACGCTGTTTTGAACTATTCAAACTGACAAATTCATGTTTCTTTCGTGCGAAACGGCGATTTATGAGAAACGACAATAAAATTGCTGTTTTAAACTTGCAAAAACATAGAAAAACGCTGTTTTCAACTATTCAAACTGATAAATTCATGTTTCTTACTTTCCAAACGGTGGATTTTTGTGAAATCACGATAAAATTGCTGTTTTAAACTTGCAAAAACCTTGAAAAACGATGTTTTCAACTATTCAAACTGACAAATTCATGTTTCTTCCGTGCGAAACAACGATTTGTGAGAAATTACTATAAAATTGCTGTTTTAAACTTGCAAAAACATAGAAAAACGCTGTTTTGAACTATTCAAACTGACAAATTCATGTTTCTTTCGTGTGAAACGGCGATTTATGAGAAATGACGATAAAATTGCTGTTTTAAACTTGCGAAAACATAGAAAAACGCTGTTTTTAACTAATCAAACTGATAAATTCATATTTCTTTCGTGCGAAACGGCGATTTATGAGAAATGACGATAAAATTGCTGTTTTTAAACTTGCAAAAACATAGAAAAACGCTGTTTTGAACTATTCAAACTGACAAATTCATGTTTCTTTCGTGTGAAACGGCGATTTATGAGAAATGACGATAAAATTGCTGTTTTAAACTTGCAAAAACATAGAAAAACCCTGTTTTGAACTATTCAAACTGACAAATTCATGTTTCTTTCGTGTGAAACGGCGATTTATGAGAAATGACGATAAAATTGCTGTTTTCAACTTGCAAAAACATAGAAAAACGCTGTTTTGAACTATTCAAACTGACAAATTCATGATTCTTTCGTGTGAAACGGCGATTTATGAGAAATGACGATAAAATTGCTGTTTTAAACTTGCAAAAACATTGAAAAACGCTGTTTTCAACTATTCAAACTGACAAATTCATGTTTCTTTCGTGCGAAACGGCGATTTATCAGAAATTACGATAAAATTGCTGTTTTAAACTTGCAAAAACATAGAAAAACGCTGTTTTGAACTATTCAAACTGACAAATTCATGTTTCTTTCGTGTGAACTGGCGATTTATGAGAAATGACGATAAAATTGCTGTTTTAAACTTGCAAAAACATAGAAAAACGCTGTTTTGAGCTATTCAAACTGACAAATTCATGTTTCTTTCGTGCGAAACGGCGATTTATGAGAAATTACTATAAAATTGCTGTTTTAAACTTGCAAAAACATAGAAAAACGCTGTTTTTAACTATTCAAACTGATAAATTCATATTTCTTTCGTGCGAAACGGCGATTTATGAGAAATGACGATAAAATTGCTGTTTAAAACTTGCAAAAACATAGAAAAACGCTGTTTTGAACTATTCAAACTGACATATTCATGTTTCTTTCGCGTGAAACGGCGATTTATGAGAAATGACGATAAAATTGCTGTTTTAAACTTGCAAAAACATAGAAAAACCCTAATTTGAACTATTCAAACTGACAAATTCATGTTTCTTTCGTGTGAAACGGCGATTTATGAGAAATGACGATAATATTGCTGTTTTCAACTTGCAAAAACATAGAAAAACGCTGTTTTGAACTATTCAAACTGACAAATTCATGTTTCTTTCGTGCGAAACGGCGATTTATGAGAAACGACAATAAAATTGCTGTTTTAAACTTGCAAAAACATAGAAAAACGCTGTTTTCAACTATTCAAACTGATAAATTCATGTTTCTTACTTTCCAAACGGTGGATTTTTGTGAAATCACGATAAAATTGCTGTTTTAAACTTGCAAAAACCTTGAAAAAACGCTGTTTTCAACTATTCAAACTGACAAATTCATGTTTCTTCCGTGCGAAACGGCGATTTATCAGAAATTACGATAAAATTGCTGTTTTAAACTTGCAAAAAACATAGAAAAACGCTGTTTTGAACTATTCAAACTGACAAATTCATGTTTCTTTCGTGTAAAACGGCGATTTATGAGAAATGACGATAAAATTGCTGTTTTAAGCTTGCAAAAACATAGAAAAACGCTGTTTTGAACTATTCAAACTGACAAATTCATGTTTCTTTCGTGTGAAACGGCGATTTATGAGAAATGACGATAAAATTGCTGTTTTAAACTTGCAAAAAACGCTGTTTTGAATTATTCAAACTGACAAATTCATGTTTCTTTCGTGCGAAACGGCGATTTATGAGAAATGACGATAAAATTGCTGTTTTAAACTTGCAAAAACATAGAAAAACGCTGTTTTAAACTATTCAAACTGATAAATTCATGTTTCTTAAGTTCGAAACGGTGGATTTTTGTGAAATCACGATAAAATTGCTGGTTTAAACTTGCAAAAACATAGAAAAACGCTGTATTGAACTATTCAAACTGATAAATTCATGTTTCTTACGTTGAAAACGGTGGATTTTTGTGAAATCACGTTAAAATTGCTGTTCTAAACTTGCAAAAACATTGAAAAACGATGTTTTTAACTATTCAAACTGACAAATTCATGTTTCTTCCGTGCGAAACGGCGATTTATGAGAAATGACGATAAAATTGCTGTTTTAAACTTGCAAAAACATAGAAAAACGCTGTTTTGAACTATTCAAACTGACAAATTCATGTTTCTTTCGTGTCAACTGGCGATTTATGAGAAATGACGATAAAATTGCTGTTTTAAAATTGCAAAAACATAGAAAAACGCTGTTTTGAGCTATTCAAACTGACAAATTCATGTTTCTTTCGTGCGAAACGGCGATTTATGAGAAATGACGACAAAATTGCTGTTTTAAACTTGCAAAAACATAGAAAAACGCTGTTTTCAACTATTCAAACTGATAAATTCATGTTTCTTAAGTTCCAAACTGTGGATTTTTGTGAAATCACGATAAAATTGCTGTTTTAAACTTGCAAAAACATTGAATAACGCTGTTTTCAACTATTCAAACTGACAAATTCATGTTTCTTCCGTGCGAAACGGCGATTTATGAGAAATTACGATAAAATTGCTGTTTTAAACTTGCAAAAACATAGAAAAACGCTGTTTTGAACTATTCAAACTGACAAATTCATGTTTCTTTCGTGTGAAACGGCGATTTATGAGAAATGACGATAAAATTGCTGTTTTAAACTTGCAAAAACATAGAAAAACGCTGTTTTGAACTATTCAAACTGACAAATTCATGTTTCTTCCGTGCGAAACGGCGATTTATGAGAAATTACCATTAAATTGCTGTTTTAAATTTGCAAAAACATAGAAAAACGCTGTTTTTAACTATTCAAAATGACAAATTCATGTTTCTTTCGTGTGAAACGGCGATTTATGAGAAATGACGATTAAATTGCTGTTTTAAACTTGCAAAAACATAGAAAAACGCTGTTTTGAACTACTCAAACTGAAAAATTCATGTTTCTTTCGTGCGAAACGGCGATTTATGATAAATGACGATAAAATTGCTGTTTTAAACTTGCAAAAACATAGGTTAAACGCTGTTTTGCCTATTCAAACTGACAAATTCATGTTTCTTTCGTGTGAAACGGCGATTTCTGAGATATGACGATAAAACTGCTGTTTTAAACTTGCAAAAACATAGAAAAACGCTGTTTTGAACTATTCAAACTGACAAATTCATGTTTCTTTCGTGCGAAACGGCGATTTATGAGAAATGACGATAAAATTGCTGTTTTAAACTTGCAAAAACATAGGTTAAACGCTGTTTTGCCTATTCAAACTGACAAATTCATGTTTCTTTCGTGTGAAACGGCGATTTATGAGAAATGACGATAAAATTGCTGTTTTAAACTTGCAAAAACATAGAAAAACGCTGTTTTGAACTATTCAAACTGACAAATTCATGTTTCTTTCGTGTGAAACGGCGATTTATGAGAAATGACGATAAAATTGCTGTTTTAAACTTGCAAAAACATTGAAAAACGATGTTTTTAACTATTCAAACTGACAAATTCATGTTTCTTCCGTGCGAAACGGCGATTTATGAGAAATTACTATAAAATTGCTGTTTTAAACTTGCAAAAACATAAAAAAACGCTGTTTTGAACTATTCAAACTGACAAATTTATGTTTCTTTCGTGTGAAACGGCGATTTATGAGAAATGACGATAAAATTGCTGTTTTAAACTTGCAAAAACTTAGAAAAACGCTGTTTTAAACTATTCAAACTGACAAATTCATGTTTCTTTCGTGCGAAACGGCGATTTATGAGAAATGACGATAAAATTGCTGTTTCAAACTTGCAAAAACATAGAAAAACGCTGTTTTCAACTATTCAAACTGATAAATTCATGTTTCTTACGTTCCAAACGGTGGATTTTAGTGAAATCACGATAAAATTGCTGTTTTAAACTTGCAAAAACATTGAAAAACGCTGTTTTCAACTATTCAAACTGACAAAATCATATTTCTTCCGTGCGAAACGGCGATTTATGAGAAATTACGATAAAATTGCTGTTTTAAACTTGCAAAAACATAGAAATACGCTGTTTTGAATTATTCAAACTGACAAATTCATGTTTCTTTCGTGTGAAACGGCGATTTATGAGAAATGACGATAAAATTGCTGTTTTAAACTTGCAAAAACATTGAAAAACGATGTTTTTAACTATTCAAACTGACAAATTCATGTTTCTTCCGTGCGAAACGGCGATATATGAGAAATTACTATAAAATTGCTATTTTAAACTTGCAAAAACATAGGTTAAACGCTGTTTTGCCTATTCAAACTGACAAATTCATGTTTCTTTCGTGTCAACTGGCGATTTATGAGAAATGACGATAAAATTGCTGTTTTAAAATTGCAAAAACATAGAAAAACGCTGTTTTGAGCTATTCAAACTGACAAATTCATGTTTCTTTCGTGCGAAACGGCGATTTATGAGAAATGACGACAAAATTGCTGTTTTAAACTTGCAAAAACATAGAAAAACGCTGTTTTCAACTATTCAAACTGATAAATTCATGTTTCTTAAGTTCCAAACTGTGGATTTTTGTGAAATCACGATAAAATTGCTGTTTTAAACTTGCAAAAACATTGAAAAACGCTGTTTTCAACTATTCAAACTGACAAATTCATGTTTCTTCCGTGCGAAACGGCGATTTATGAGAAATTACGATTAATTTGCTGTTTTAAACTTGCAAAAACATAGAAAAACGCTGTTTTGAACTATTCAAACTGACAAATTCATGTTTCTTTCGTGTGAAACGGCGATTTATGAGAAATGACGATAAAATTGCTGTTTTAAACTTGCAAAAACATAGAAAAACGCTGTTTTGAACTATTCAAACTGACAAATTCATGTTTCTTTCGTGCGAAACGGCGATTTATGATAAATGACGATAAAATTGCTGTTTTAAACTTGCAAAAACATAGAAAAACGCTGTTTTGAACTATTCAAACTGACAAATTCATGTTTCTTCGTCCGAAACGGCGATTTATGAGAAATGACGATAAAATTGCTGTTTTAAACTTGCAAAAACATAGAAAAACGCTGTTTTCAACGATTCAAACTGATAAATTCATGTTTCTTACGTTCGAAACGGAGGATTTTTGTGAAATCACGATAAAATTGCTGTTTTAAACTTGCAAAAACATTGAAAAACGCTGTTTTCAACTATTCAAACTGACAAATTCATGTTTCTTCCGTGCGAAACGGCGATTTATGAGAAATTACCATTAAATTGCTGTTTTAAATTTGCAAAAACATAGAAAAACGCTGTTTTTAACTATTCAAACTGACAAATTCATGTTTCTTTCGTGTGAAACGGCGATTTATGAGAAATGACGATTAAATTGCTGTTTTAAACTTGCAAAAACATAGAAAAACGCTGTTTTGAACTACTCAAACTGAAAAATTCATGTTTCTTTCGTGCGAAACGGCGATTTATGATAAATGACGATAAAATTGCTGTTTTAAACTTGCAAAAACATAGGTTAAACGCTGTTTTGCCTATTCAAACTGACAAATTCATGTTTCTTTCGTGTGAAACGGCGATTTCTGAGATATGACGATAAAACTGCTGTTTTAAACTTGCAAAAACATAGAAAAACGCTGTTTTGAACTATTCAAACTGACAAATTCATGTTTCTTTCGTGCGAAACGGCGATTTATGAGAAATGACGATAAAATTGCTGTTTTAAACTTGCAAAAACATAGGTTAAACGCTGTTTTGCCTATTCAAACTGACAAATTCATGTTTCTTTCGTGTGAAACGGCGATTTATGAGAAATGACGATAAAATTGCTGTTTTAAACTTGCAAAAACATAGAAAAACGCTGTTATGAACTATTCAAACTGACAAATTCATGTTTCTTTCGTGTGAAACGGCGATTTATGAGAAATGACGATAAAATTGCTGTTTTAAACTTGCAAAAACATTGAAAAACGATGTTTTTAACTATTCAAACTGACAAATTCATGTTTCTTCCGTGCGAAACGGCGATTTATGAGAAATTACTATAAAATTGCTGTTTTAAACTTGCAAAAACATAAAAAAACGCTGTTTTGAACTATTCAAACTGACAAATTTATGTTTCTTTCGTGTGAAACGGCGATTTATGAGAAATGACGATAAAATTGCTGTTTTAAACTTGCAAAAACTTAGAAAAACGCTGTTTTGAACTATTCAAACTGACAAATTCATGTTTCTTTCGTGCGAAACGGCGATTTATGAGAAATGACGATAAAATTGCTGTTTCAAACTTGCAAAAACATAGAAAAACGCTGTTTTCAACTATTCAAACTGATAAATTCATGTTTCTTACGTTCCAAACGGTGGATTTTAGTGAAATCACGATAAAATTGCTGTTTTAAACTTGCAAAAACATAGAAATACGCTGTTTTGAATTATTCAAACTGACAAATTCATGTTTCTTTCGTGTGAAACGGCGATTTATGAGAAATGACGATAAAATTGCTGTTTTAAACTTGCAAAAACATTGAAAAACGATGTTTTTAACTATTCAAACTGACAAATTCATGTTTCTTCCGTGCGAAACGGCGATATATGAGAAATTACTATAAAATTGCTATTTTAAACTTGCAAAAACATAGGTTAAACGCTGTTTTGCCTATTCAAACTGACAAATTCATGTTTCTTTCGTGTCAACTGGCGATTTATGAGAAATGACGATAAAATTGCTGTTTTAAAATTGCAAAAACATAGAAAAACGCTGTTTTGAGCTATTCAAACTGACAAATTCATGTTTCTTTCGTGCGAAACGGCGATTTATGAGAAATGACGACAAAATTGCTGTTTTAAACTTGCAAAAACATAGAAAAACGCTGTTTTCAACTATTCAAACTGATAAATTCATGTTTCTTAAGTTCCAAACTGTGGATTTTTGTGAAATCACGATAAAATTGCTGTTTTAAACTTGCAAAAACATTGAAAAACGCTGTTTTCAACTATTCAAACTGACAAATTCATGTTTCTTCCGTGCGAAACGGCGATTTATGAGAAATTACGATAAAATTGCTGTTTTAAACTTGCAAAAACATAGAAAAACGCTGTTTTGAACTATTCAAACTGACAAATTCATGTTTCTTTCGTGTGAAACGGCGATTTATGAGAAATGACGATAAAATTGCTGTTTTAAACTTGCAAAAACATAGAAAAACGCTGTTTTGAACTATTCAAACTGACAAATTCATGTTTCTTTCGTGCGAAACGGCGATTTATGATAAATGACGATAAAATTGCTGTTTTAAACTTGCAAAAACATAGAAAAACGCTGTTTTGAACTATTCAAACTGACAAATTCATGTTTCTTCGTCCGAAACGGCGATTTATGAGAAATGACGATAAAATTGCTGTTTTAAACTTGCAAAAACATAGAAAAACGCTGTTTTCAACGATTCAAACTGATAAATTCATGTTTCTTACGTTCGAAACGGAGGATTTTTGTGAAATCACGATAAAATTGCTGTTTTAAACTTGCAAAAACATTGAAAAACGCTGTTTTCAACTATTCAAACTGACAAATTCATGTTTCTTCCGTGCGAAACGGCGATTTATGAGAAATTACCATTAAATTGCTGTTTTAAATTTGCAAAAACATAGAAAAACGCTGTTTTTAACTATTCAAACTGACAAATTCATGTTTCTTTCGTGTGAAACGGCGATTTATGAGAAATGACGATTAAATTGCTGTTTTAAACTTGCAAAAACATAGAAAAACGCTGTTTTGAACTACTCAAACTGAAAAATTCATGTTTCTTTCGTGCGAAACGGCGATTTATGATAAATGACGATAAAATTGCTGTTTTAAACTTGCAAAAACATAGGTTAAACGCTGTTTTGCCTATTCAAACTGACAAATTCATGTTTCTTTCGTGTGAAACGGCGATTTCTGAGATATGACGATAAAACTGCTGTTTTAAACTTGCAAAAACATAGAAAAACGCTGTTTTGAACTATTCAAACTGACAAATTCATGTTTCTTTCGTGCGAAACGGCGATTTATGAGAAATGACGATAAAATTGCTGTTTTAAACTTGCAAAAACATAGGTTAAACGCTGTTTTGCCTATTCAAACTGACAAATTCATGTTTCTTTTGTGTGAAACGGCGATTTATGAGAAATGACGATAAAATTGCTGTTTTAAACTTGCAAAAACATAGAAAAACGCTGTTTTGAACTATTCAAACTGACAAATTCATGTTTCTTTCGTGTGAAACGGCGATTTATGAGAAATGACGATAAAATTGCTGTTTTAAACTTGCAAAAACATTGAAAAACGATGTTTTTAACTATTCAAACTGACAAATTCATGTTTCTTCCGTGCGAAACGGCGATTTATGAGAAATTACTATAAAATTGCTGTTTTAAACTTGCAAAAACATAAAAAAACGCTGTTTTGAACTATTCAAACTGACAAATTTATGTTTCTTTCGTGTGAAACGGCGATTTATGAGAAATGACGATAAAATTGCTGTTTTAAACTTGCAAAAACTTAGAAAAACGCTGTTTTGAACTATTCAAACTGACAAATTCATGTTTCTTTCGTGCGAAACGGCGATTTATGAGAAATGACGATAAAATTGCTGTTTCAAACTTGCAAAAACATAGAAAAACGCTGTTTTCAACTATTCAAACTGATAAATTCATGTTTCTTACGTTCCAAACGGTGGATTTTAGTGAAATCACGATAAAATTGCTGTTTTAAACTTGCAAAAACATTGAAAAACGCTGATTTCACTATTCAAACTGACAAAATCATATTTCTTCCGTGCGAAACGGCGATTTATGAGAAATTACGATAAAATTGCTGTTTTAAACTTGCAAAAACATAGAAATACGCTGTTTTGAATTATTCAAACTGACAAATTCATGTTTCTTTTGTGTGAAACGGCGATTTATGAGAAAAGACGATAAAATTGCTGTTTTAAACTTGCAAAAACATAGAAAAACTCTGTTTTCAACTATTCAAACTGATAAATTCATGTTTCTTACGTTCCAAACGGTGGATTTTAGTGAATTCACGATAAAAATGCTGTTTTAAACTTGCAAAAACGTTGAATAACGCTGTTTTCAACTATTCAAACTGACAAATTCAAGTTTCTTCCGTGCGAAACGGCGATTTATGAGAAATTACGATAAAATTGCTATTTTAAACTTGCAAAAACATAGGTTAAACGCTGTTTTGCCTATTCAAACTGACAAATTCATGTTTCTTTCGTGTGAAACGGCGATTTATGAGAAATGACGATAAAATTGCTGTTTTAAACTTGCAAAAACATTGAAAAACGATGTTTTTAACTATTCAAACTGACAAATTCATGTTTCTTCCGTGCGAAACGGCGATATATGAGAAATTACTATAAAATTGCTGTTTTAAACTTGCAAAAACATAGAAAAACGCTGTTTTGAACTATTCAAACTGACAAATTCATGTTTCTTTCGTGTGAAACGGCGATTTATGAGAAATGACGATAAAATTGCTGTTTTAAACTTGCAAAAACATAGAAAAACGCTGTTTTGAACTATTCAAACTGACAAATTCATGTTTCTTTCGTGTGAAACGGCAATTTATGAGAAATGACGATAAAATTGCTGTTTTAAACTTGCAAAAACATTGAAAAACGATGTTTTTAACTATTCAAACTGACAAATTCATGTTTCTTCCGTGCGAAACGGCGATTTATGAGAAATTACTATAAAATTGCTGTTTTAAACTTGCAAAAACATAGAAAAACGCTGTTTTGAGCTATTCAAACTGACAAATTCATGTTTCTTTCGTGCGAAACGGCGATTTATGAGAAATGACGATAAAATTGCTGTTTTAAACTTGCAAAAACATAGAAAAACGCTGTTTTCAACTATTCAAACTGATAAATTCATGTTTCTTAAGTTCCAAACGGTGGATTTTTGTGAAATCACGATAAAATTGCAAAAACTTGCAAAAACATTGAAAAACGCTGTTTTCAACTATTCAAACTGACAAATTCATGTTTCTTCCGTGCGAAACGGCGATTTATGAGAAATTACGATAAAATTGCTGTTTTAAACTGGCAAAAATATAGAAAAACGCTGTTTTGAACTACTCAAACTGACAAATTCATGTTTCTTCCGTGCGAAACGGCGATTTATGAGAAATTACTATAAAATTGCTGTTATAAACTTGCAAAAACATAGAAAAACGCTGTTTTGCCTATTCAAACTGACAAATTCATGTTTCTTATGTGTGAAACGGCGATTTATGAGAAATGAAGATAAAATTGCTGTTTTAAACTTGCAAAAACATAGAAAAACGCTGTTTTCAACTATTCAAACTGACAAATTCATGTTTCTTCCGTGCGAAACGGCGATTTATGAGAAATTACGATAAAATTGCTGTTTTAAACTTGCAAAAATATAGAAAAACGCTGTTTTGAACTACTCAAACTGACAAATTCATGTTTCTTCCGTGCGAAACGGCGATTTATGAGAAATTACTATAAAATTGCTGTTATAAACTTGCAAAAACATAGAAAAACGCTGTTTTGCCTATTCAAACTGACAAATTCATGTTTCTTTCGTGTGAAACGGCGATTTATGATAAATGACGATAAAATTGCTGTTTTAAAATTGCAAAAACATAGAAAAACGCTGTTTTGAGCTATTCAAACTGACAAATTCATGTTTCTTTCGTGCGAAACGGCGATTTATGAGAAATGACGACAAAATTGCTGTTTTAAACTTGCAAAAACATAGAAAAACGCTGTTTTCAACTATTCAAACTGATAAATTCATGTTTCTTAAGTTCCAAACTGTGGATTTTTGTGAAATCACGATAAAATTGCTGTTTTAAACTTGCAAAAACATTGAAAAACGCTGTTTTCAACTATTCAAACTGACAAATTCATGTTTCTTCCGTGCGAAACGGCGATTTATGAGAAATTACGATAAAATTGCTGTTTTAAACTTGCAAAAACATAGAAAAACGCTGTTTTGAACTATTCAAACTGACAAATTCATGTTTCTTTCGTGTGAAACGGCGATTTATGAGAAATGACGATAAAATTGCTGTTTTAAACTTGCAAAAACATAGAAAAACGCTGTTTTGAACTATTCAAACTGACAAATTCATGTTTCTTTCGTGCGAAACGGCGATTTATGATAAATGACGATAAAATTGCTGTTTTAAACTTGCAAAAACATAGAAAAACGCTGTTTTGAACTATTCAAACTGACAAATTCATGTTTCTTCGTCTGAAACGGCGATTTATGAGAAATGACGATAAAATTTCTGTTTTAAACTTGCAAAAACATAGAAAAACGCTGTTTTGAACTACTCAAACTGAAAAATTCATGTTTCTTTCGTGCGAAACGGCGATTTATGATAAATGACGATAAAATTGCTGTTTTAAACTTGCAAAAACATAGGTTAAACGCTGTTTTGCCTATTCAAACTGACAAATTCATGTTTCTTTCGTGTGAAACGGCGATTTCTGAGATATGACGATAAAACTGCTGTTTTAAACTTGCAAAAACATAGAAAAACGCTGTTTTGAACTATTCAAACTGACAAATTCATGTTTCTTTCGTGCGAAACGGCGATTTATGAGAAATGACGATAAAATTGCTGTTTTAAACTTGCAAAAACATAGGTTAAACGCTGTTTTGCCTATTCAAACTGACAAATTCATGTTTCTTTCGTGTGAAACGGCGATTTATGAGAAATGACGATAAAATTGCTGTTTTAAACTTGCAAAAACATAGAAAAACGCTGTTTTGAACTATTCAAACTGACAAATTCATGTTTCTTTCGTGTGAAACGGCGATTTATGAGAAATGACGATAAAATTGCTGTTTTAAACTTGCAAAAACATTGAAAAACGATGTTTTTAACTATTCAAACTGACAAATTCATGTTTCTTCCGTGCGAAACGGCGATTTATGAGAAATTACTATAAAATTGCTGTTATAAACTTGCAAAAACATAAAAAAACGCTGTTTTGAACTATTCAAACTGACAAATTTATGTTTCTTTCGTGTGAAACGGCGATTTATGAGAAATGACGATAAAATTGCTGTTTTAAACTTGCAAAAACTTAGAAAAACGCTGTTTTGAACTATTCAAACTGACAAATTCATGTTTCTTTCGTGCGAAACGGCGATTTATGAGAAATGACGATAAAATTGCTGTTTCAAACTTGCAAAAACATAGAAAAACGCTGTTTTCAACTATTCAAACTGATAAATTCATGTTTCTTACGTTCCAAACGGTGGATTTTAGTGAAATCACGATAAAATTGCTGTTTTAAACTTGCAAAAACATTGAAAAACGCTGTTTTCAACTATTCAAACTGACAAAATCATATTTCTTCCGTGCGAAACGGCGATTTATGAGAAATTACGATAAAATTGCTGTTTTAAACTTGCAAAAACATAGAAATACGCTGTTTTGAATTATTCAAACTGACAAATTCATGTTTCTTTCGTGTGAAACGGCGATTTATGAGAAAAGACGATAAAATTGCTGTTTTAAACTTGCAAAAACATAGAAAAACGCTGTTTTCAACTATTCAAACTGATAAATTCATGTTTCTTACGTTCCAAACGGTGGATTTTAGTGAATTCACGATAAAATTGCTGTTTTAAACTTGCAAAAACGTTGAATAACGCTGTTTTCAACTATTCAAACTGACAAATTCAAGTTTCTTCCGTGCGAAACGGCGATTTATGAGAAATTACGATAAAATTGCTATTTTAAACTTGCAAAAACATAGGTTAAACGCTGTTTTGCCTATTCAAACTGACAAATTCATGTTTCTTTCGTGTGAAACGGCGATTTATGAGAAATGACGATAAAATTGCTGTTTTAAACTTGCAAAAACATTGAAAAACGATGTTTTTAACTATTCAAACTGACAAATTCATGTTTCTTCCGTGCGAAACGGCGATATATGAGAAATTACTATAAAATTGCTGTTTTAAACTTGCAAAAACATAGAAAAACGCTGTTTTGAACTATTCAAACTGACAAATTCATGTTTCTTTCGTGTGAAACGGCGATTTATGAGAAATGACGATAAAATTGCTGTTTTAAACTTGCAAAAACATAGAAAAACGCTGTTTTGAACTATTCAAACTGACAAATTCATGTTTCTTTCGTGTGAAACGGCAATTTATGAGAAATGACGATAAAATTGCTGTTTTAAACTTGCAAAAACATTGAAAAACGATGTTTTTAACTATTCAAACTGACAAATTCATGTTTCTTCCGTGCGAAACGGCGATTTATGAGAAATTACTATAAAATTGCTGTTTTAAACTTGCAAAAACATAGAAAAACGCTGTTTTGAGCTTTTCAAACTGACAAATTCATGTTTCTTTCGTGCGAAACGGCGATTTATGAGAAATGACGATAAAATTGCTGTTTTAAACTTGCAAAAACATTGAAAAACGCTGTTTTCAACTATTCAAACTGACAAATTCATGTTTCTTCCGTGCGAAACGGCGATTTATGAAAAATTACGATAAAATTGCTGTTTTAAACTGGCAAAAATATAGAAAAACGCTGTTTTGAACTACTCAAACTGACAAATTCATGTTTCTTCCGTGCGAAACGGCGATTTATGAGAAATTACTATAAAATTGCTGTTATAAACTTGCAAAAACATAGAAAAACGCTGTTTTGCCTATTCAAACTGACAAATTCATGTTTCTTACGTGTGAAACGGCGATTTATGAGAAATGAAGATAAAATTGCTGTTTTAAACTTGCAAAAACATAGAAAAACGCTGTTTTCAAATATTCAAACTGACAAATTCATGTTTCTTCCGTGCGAAACGGCGATTTATGAGAAATTACGATAAAATTGCTGTTTTAAACTTGCAAAAATATAGAAAAACGCTGTTTTGAACTACTCAAACTGACAAATTCATGTTTCTTCCGTGCGAAACGGCGATTTATGAGAAATTACTATAAAATTGCTGTTATAAACTTGCAAAAACATAGAAAAACGCTGTTTTGCCTATTCAAACTGACAAATTTATGTTTCTTTCGTGTGAAACGGCGATTTATGATAAATGACGATAAAATTGCTGTTTTAAACTTGCAAAAACATTGAAAAACGATGTTTTTAACTATTCAAACTGACAAATTCATGTTTCTTCCGTGCGAAACGGCGATATATGAGAAATTACTAAAAAATTGCTGTTATAAACTTGCAAAAACATAGAAAAACGCTGTTTTGAACTACTCAAACTGACAAATTCATGTTTCTTCCGTGCGAAACGGCGATTTATGAGAAATTACTAAAAAATTGCTGTTATAAACTTGCAAAAACATAGAAAAACGCTGTTTTGAACTATTCAAACTGACAAATTCATGTTTCTTTCGTGTGAAACGGCGATTTATGAGAAATGACGATAAAATTGCTGTTTTAAACTTGCAAAAACATAGAAAAACGCTGTTTTGAACTATTCAAACTGACAAATTCATGTTTCTTACGTGTGAAACGGCGATTTATGAGAAATGAAGATAAAATTGCTGTTTTAAACTTGCAAAAACATAGAAAAACGCTGTTTTGAACTATTCAAACTGACAAATTCATGTTTCTTTCGTGCAAAACGGCGATTTATGAGAAATGACGATAAAATTGCTGTTTTAAACTTGCAAAAACATGGAAAAAACGCTGTTTTCAACTATTCAAACTGATAAATTCATGTTTCTTACGTTCCAAACGGTGGATTTTTGTGAAATCACGATAAAATTGCTGTTTTAAACTTGCAAAAACATTGAAAAACGCTGTTTTCAACTACTCAAACTGACAAATTCATGTTTCTTCCGTGCGAAACGGCGATTTATGAGAAATTACGATAAAATTGCTGTTTTAAACTTGCAAAAACATAGAAAAACGCTGTTTTGAACTATTCAAACAGACAAATTCATGTTTCTTTCGTGTGAAACGGCGATTTATGAGAAATGACGATAAAATTGCTGTTTTAAACTTGCAAAACCATAGAAAAAACGCTGTTTTCAATTATTCAAACTGATAAATTCATGTTTCTTCCGTGCGAAACGGCGATTTATGAGAAATTACGATAAAATTGCTGTTTTAAACTTGCAAAAACATAGAAAAAACGCTGTTTTGAACTATTCAAACTGACAAATTCATGTTTCTTTCGTGTCAAACGGCGATTTATGAGAAATGACGATATAATTGCTGTTTTCAACTTGCAAAAACTTAGTAAAACCCTGTTTTGAACTATTCAAACTGACAAATTCATGTTTCCTTTCGTGCGAAACGGCGATTTTTGATAAATGACGATAAAATTGCTGTTTAAAACTTGCAAAAACATAGAAAAAACGCTGTTTTGAACTATTGAAACTGACAAATTCATGTTTCTTTCGTGCGAAACGGCGATTTATGAGAAATGACGATAAAATTGCTGTTTTAAACTTGCAAAAACATAGAAAAACGCTGTTTTTCAACTATTCAAACTGATAAATTTATGTTTCTTAAGTTCCAAACGGTGGATTTTTGTGAAATCACGATAAAATTGCAAAAACTTGCAAAAACATTGAAAAACGCTGTTTTCAACTATTCAAACTGACAAATTCATGTTTCTTCCGTGCGAAACGGCGATTTATGAGAAATTACGATAAAATTGCTGTTTTAAACTTGCAAAAATATAGAAAAACGCTGTTTTGAACTACTCAAACTGACAAATTCATGTTTCTTCCGTGCGAAACGGCGATTTATGAGAAATTACTATAAAATTGCTGTTATAAACTTGCAAAAACATAGAAAAACGCTGTTTTGCCTATTCAAACTGACAAATTCATGTTTCTTTCGTGTGAAACGGCGATTTATGATAAATGACGATAAAATTGCTGTTTTAAACTTGCAAAAACATTGAAAAACGATGTTTTTAACTATTCAAACTGACAAATTCATGTTTCTTCCGTGCGAAACGGCGATATATGAGAAATTACTATAAAATTGCTGTTTTAAACTTGCAAAAACATAGAAAAACGCTGTTTTGAACTATTCAAACTGACAATTTCATGTTTCTTTCGTGTGAAACGGCGATTTATGAGAAATGACTATAAAATTGCTGTTTTGAACTTGCAAAAACATAGAAAAACGCTGTTTTGAACTACTCAACCTGACAAATTCATGTTTCTTCCGTGCGAAACGGCGATTTATGAGAAATTACTATAAAATTGCTGTTATAAACTTGCAAAAACATAGAAAAAACGCTGTTTTGAACTATTCAAACCGACAAATTCATGTTTCTTACGTGTGAAACGGCGATTTATGGAGAAATGAAGATAAAATTGCTGTTTTAAACTTGCAAAAACATAGAAAAACGCTGTTTTCAACTATTGAAACTGACAAATTCATGTTTCTTCCGTGCGAAACGGCGATTTATGAGAAATTACGATAAAATTGCTGTTTTAAACTTGCAAAAATATAGAAAAACGCTGTTTTGAACTACTCAAACTGACAAATTCATGTTTCTTCCGTGCGAAACGGCGATTTATGAGAAATTACTATAAAATTGCTGTTATAAACTTGCAAAAACATAGGAAAAACGCTGTTTTGCCTATTCAAACTGACAAATTCATGTTTCTTTCGTGTGAAACGGCGATTTATGATAAATGACGATAAAATTGCTGTTTTAAACTTGCAAAAACATTGAAAAACGATGTTTTTAACTATTCAAACTGACAAATTCATGTTTCTTCCGTGCGAAACGGCGATATATGAGAAATTACTATAAAATTGCTGTTTTAAACTTGCAAAAACATAGAAAAACGCTGTTTTGAACTATTCAAACTGACAAATTCATGTTTCTTTCGTGTGAAACGGCGATTTATGAGAAATGACGATAAAATTGCTGTGTTAAACTTGCAAAAACATAGAAAAACGCTGTTTTGAACTACTCAACCTGACAAATTCATGTTTCTTCCGTGCGAAACGGCGATTTATGAGAAATTACTAAAAAATTGCTGTTATAAACTTGCAAAAACATAGAAAAACGCTGTTTGAACTATTCAAACTGACAAATTCATGTTTCTTTCGTGTGAAACGGCGATTTATGAGAAATGACGATAAAATTGCTGTTTTAAACTTGCAAAAACATAGAAAAACGCTGTTTTGAACTATTCAAACTGACAAATTCATGTTTCTTACGTGTGAAACGGCGATTTATGAGAAATGAAGATAAAATTGCTGTTTTAAACTTGCAAAAACATAGAAAAACGCTGTTTTGAACTATTCAAACTGACAAATTCATGTTTCTTACGTGTGAAACGGCGATTTATGAGAAATGAAGATAAAATTGCTGTTTTAAACTTGCAAAAACATAGAAAAACGCTGTTTTGAACTATTCAAACTGACAAATTCATGTTTCTTTCGTGTGAAACGGCGATTTATGAGAAATGACGATAAAATTGCTGTTTTTAACTTGCAAAAACATAGAAAAACGCTGTTTTCAACTATTCAAACTGATAAATTCATGTTTCTTACATTCCAAACGATGGATTTTTGTGAAATCACGATAAAATTGCTGTTTTAAACTTGCAAAAACATAGAAAAACGCTGTTTTGAACTATTCAAACTGACAAATTCATGTTTCTTTCGTGCGAAACGGCGATTTATGAGAAATGACGATAAAATTGCTGTTTTAAACTTGCAAAAACATAGAAAAACGCTGTTTTGAACTATTCAAACTGACAAATTCATGTTTCTTACGTGTGAAACGGCGATTTATGAGAAATGAAGATAAAATTGCTGTTTTAAACTTGCAAAAACATAGAAAAACGCTGTTTTGAACTATTCAAACTGACAAATTCATGTTTCTTTCGTGTGAAACGGCGATTTATGAGAAATGACGATAAAATTGCTGTTTTTAACTTGCAAAAACATAGAAAAACGCTGTTTTGAACTATTCAAACTGACAAATTCATGTTTCTTACGTGTGAAACGGCGATTTATGAGAAATGAAGATAAAATTGCTGTTTTAAACTTGCAAAAACATAGAAAAACGCTGTTTTGAACTATTCAAACTGACAAATTCATGTTTCTTTCGTGTGAAACGGCGATTTATGAGAAATGACGATAAAATTGCTGTTTTTAACTTGCAAAAACATAGAAAAACGCTGTTTTCAACTATTCAAACTGATAAATTCATGTTTCTTACATTCCAAACGATGGATTTTTGTGAAATCACGATAAAATTGCTGTTTTAAACTTGCAAAAACATAGAAAAACGCTGTTTTCAACTATTCAAACTGACAAATTCATGTTTCTTCCGTGCGAAACGGCGATTTATGAGAAATTACGATAAAATTGCCGTTTTAAACTTGCAAAAACATAGAAAAACGCTGTTTTGAACTATTCAAACTGACAAATTCATGTTTCTTTTGTGTGAAACGGCGATTTATGAGAAATGACGATAAAATTGCTGTTTTAAACTTGCAAAAACATAGAAAAATGCTGTTTTGAACTATTCAAACTGACAAATTCATGTTTCTTACGTGTGAAACGGCGATTTATGAGAAATGACGATAAAATTGCTGTTTTAAACTTGCAAAAACATAGAAAAACGCTGTTTTGAACTATTCAAACTGACAAATTCATGTTTCTTTCGTGCGAAACGGCGATTTATGAGAAATGACGATAAAATTGCTGTTTTAAACTTGCAAAGACATAGAAAAACGCTGTTTTGAACTATTCAAACTGACAAATTCATGTTTCTTTCGTGCGAAACGGCGATTTATGAGAAATGACGATAAAATTGCTGTTTTAAACTTGCAAAAATATAGAAAAACGCTGTTTTCAACTATTCAAATTGATAAGTTCATGTTTCTTACGTTCGAAACGGTGGATTTTTGTGAAATCACGATAAAATTGCTGTTTTAAACTTGCAAAAACATAGAAAAACGCTGTTTTGAACTATTCAAACTGATAAATTCATGTTTCTTACGTTGGAAACGGTGGATTTTTGTGAAATCACGATAAAATTGCTGTTTTAAACTTGCAAAACATTGAAAAACGCTGTTTTCAACTATTCAAACTGACAAATTCATGTTTCTGCCGTGCGAAACGGCGATTTATGAGAAATTACGATAAAATTGCTGTTTTAAACTTGCAAAAACATAGAAAAACGCTGTTTTGAACTATTCAAACGGACAAATTCATGTTTCTTTCGTGTGAAACGGCGATTTATGAGAAATGACGATAAAATTGCTGTTTTAAACTTGCAAAAACATAGAAAAACGCTGTTTTGAACTATTCAAACTGACAAATTCATGTTTCTTTCGTGCGAAACGGCGATTTATGAGAAATGACGATAAAATTGCTGTTTTAAACTTGCAAAAACATAGAAAAACGCTGTTTTGACTATTCAAACTGACAAATTCATGTTTCTTTCGTGTGAAACGGCGATTTATGAGAAATGACGATAAAATTGCTGTTTTAAACTTGCAAAAACATAGAAAAACGCTGTTTTGAACTATTCAAACTGACAAATTCTTGTTTCTTTCGTGCGAAACGGCGATTTATGAGAAATGACGATAAAATTGCTGTTTTAAACTTGCAAAAACATAGAAAAACGCTGTTTTCAACTATTCAAACTGATAAATTCATGATTCTTACGTTCGAAACGGTGGATTTTTGTGAAATCACGATAAAATTGCTCTTTTAAACTTGCAAAAACATAGAAAAACGCTGTTTTGAACTACTCAAACTGACAAATTCATGTTTCTTCTGTGCGAAACGGCGATTTATGAGAAATTACTATAAAATTGCTGTTATAAACTTGCAAAAACATAGAAAAACGCTGTTTTGAACTATTCAAACTGACAAATTCATGTTTTTTTCGTGTGAAACGGCGATTTATGAGAAATGACGATAAAATTGCTGTTTTAAACTTGCAAAAATATAGAAAAACGCTGTTTTGAACTACTCAAACTGACAAATTCATGTTTCTTCCGTGCGAAACGGCAATTTATGAGAAATTACTATAAAATTGCTGTTATAAACTTGCAAAAACATAGAAAAACGCTGTTTTGAACTATTCAAACTGACAAATTCATGTTTCTTTCGTGTGAAACGGCGATTTATGAGAAATGACGATAAAATTGCTGTTTTAAACTTGCAAAAACATAGAAAAACGCTGTTTTGAACTATTCAAACTAACAAATTCATGTTTCTTACGTGTGAAACGGCGATTTATGAGAAATGACGATAAAATTGCTGTTTTAAACTTGCAAAAACATAGAAAAACTCTGTTTTGAACTATTCAAACTGACAAATTCATGTTTCTTCCGTGCGAAACGGCGATTTATGAGAAATTACTATAAAATTGCTGTTATTAACTTGCAAAAACATAGAAAAACGCTGTTTTGAACTATTCAAACTGATAAATTCATGTTTCTTTCGTGTGAAACGGCGATTTATGATAAATGACGATAAAATTGCTGTTTTAAACTTGCAAAAACATAGAAAAACGCTGTTTTGAACTATTCAAACTGACAAATTCATGTTTCTTACGTTGGAAACGGTGGATTTTTGTGAAATCACGATAAAATTGCTGTTTTAAACTTGCAAAAACATTGAAAAACGCTGTTTTCAACTATTCAAACTGACAAATTCATGTTTCTGCCGTGCGAAACGGCGATTTATGAGAAATTACTATAAAATTGCTGTTTTAAACTTGCAAAAACATAGAAAAACGCTGTTTTGAACTATTCAAACTGACAAATTCATGTTTCTTTCGTGCGAAACGGCGATTAATGAGAAATGACGATAAAATTGCTGTTTTAAACTTGCAAAAACATAGAAAAACGCTGTTTTGACTATTCAAACTGACAAATTCATGTTTCTTTCGTGTGAAACGGCGATTTATGAGAAATAACGATAAAATTGCTGTTTTAAACTTGCAAAAACATAGAAAAACGCTGTTTTGAACTATTCAAACTGACAAATTCTTGTTTCTTTCGTGCGAAACGGCGATTTATGAGAAATGACGATAAAATTGCTGTTTTAAGCTTGCAAAAACATAGAAAAACGCTGTTTTCAACTATTCAAACTGATAAATTCATGATTCTTACGTTCGAAACGGTGGATTTTTGTGAAATCACGATAAAATTGCTCTTTCAAACTTGCAAAAACATAGAAAAACGCTGTTTTGAACTACTCAAACTGACAAATTCATGTTTCTTCTGTGCGAAACGGCGATTTATGAGAAATTACTATAAAATTGCTGTTATAAACTTGCAAAAACATAGAAAAACGCTGTTTTGAACTATTCAAACTGACAAATTCATGTTTCTTTCGCGTGAAACGGCGATTTATGAGAAATGACGATAAAATTGCTGTTTTAAACTTGCAAAAACATAGAAAAACCCTGTTTTGAACTATTCAAACTGACAAATTCATGTTTCTTTCGTGTGAAACGGCGATTTATGAGAAATGACGATAATATTGCTGTTTTCAACTTGCAAAAACATAGAAAAACGCTGTTTTGAACTATTCAAACTGACAAATTCATGTTTCTTTCGTGCGAAACGGCGATTTATGAGAAATGACAATAAAATTGCTGTTTTAAACTTGCAAAAACATAGAAAAACGCTGTTTTCAACTATTCAAACTGATAAATTCATGTTTCTTACGTTCCAAACGGTGGATTTTTGTGAAATCACGATAAAATTGCTGTTTTAAACTTGCAAAAACATTGAAAAACGCTGTTTTCAACTATTCAAACTGACAAATTCATGTTTCTTCCGTGCGAAACGGCGATTTATCAGAAATTACGATAAAATTGCTGTTTTAAACTTGCAAAAACATAGAAAAACGCTGTTTTGAACTATTCAAACTGATAAATTCATGTTTCTTACGTTGAAAACGGTGGATTTTTGTGAAATCACGTTAAAATTGCTGTTCTAAACTTGCAAAAACATTGAAAAACGATGTTTTTAACTATTCAAACTGACAAATTCATGTTTCTTCTTTGCGAAACGGCGATTTATGAGAAATGACGAAAATATTGCTGTTTTCAACTTGCAAAAACATAGAAAAACGCTGTTTTGAACTATTCAAACTGACAAATTCATGTTTCTTTCGTGCGAAACGGCGATTTATGAGAAATGACAATAAAATTGCTGTTTTAAACTTGCAAAAACATAGAAAAACGCTGTTTTCAACTATTCAAACTGATAAATTCATGTTTCTTACGTTCCAAACGGTGGATTTTTGTGAAATCACGATAAAATTGCTGTTTTAAACTTGCAAAAACATTGAAAAACGCTGTTTTCAACTATTCAAACTGACAAATTCATGTTTCTTCCGTGCGAAACGGCGATTTATCAGAAATTACGATAAAATTGCTGTTTTAAACTTGCAAAAACATAGAAAAACGCTGTTTTGAACTATTCAAACTGATAAATTCATGTTTCTTACGTTGAAAACGGTGGATTTTTGTGAAATCACGTTAAAATTGCTGTTCTAAACTTGCAAAAACATTGAAAAACGATGTTTTTAACTATTCAAACTGACAAATTCATGTTTCTTCTTTGCGAAACGGCGATTTATGAGAACTGACGATAAAATTGCTGTTTTAAACTTGCAAAAACATAGAAAAACGCTGTTTTGAACTATTCAAACTGACAAATTCATGTTTCTTTCGTGTGAACTGGTGATTTATGAGAAATGACGATAAAATTGCTGTTTTAAACTTGCAAAAACATAGAAAAACGCTGTTTTGAGCTATTCAAACTGACAAATTCATGTTTCTTTCGTGCGAAACGGCGATTTATGAGAAATGACGACAAAATTGCTGTTTTAAACTTGCAAAAACATAGAAAAACACTGTTTTCAACTATTCAAACTGATAAATTCATGATTTTTAGGTTCCAAACTGTGGATTTTTGTGAAATCACGATAAAATTGCTGTTTTAAACTTGCAAAAACATTGAAAAACGCTGTTTTCAACTATTCAAACTGACAAATTCATGTTTCTTCCGTGCGAAACGGCGATTTATGAGAAATTACGATAAAATTGCTGTTTTAAACTTGCAAAAACATAGAAAAACGCTGTTTTGAACTATTCAAACTGACAAATTCATGTTTCTTTCGTGTGAAACGGCGATTTATGAGAAATGACGATAAAATTGCTGTTTTAAACTTGCAAAAACATAGAAAAACGCTGTTTTGAACTATTCAAACTGACAAATTCATGTTTCTTTCGTGCGAAACGGCGATTTATGATAAATGACGATAAAATTGCTGTTTTAAACTTGCAAAAACATAGAAAAACGCTGTTTTGAACTATTCAAACTGACAAATTCATGTTTCTTCGTGCGAAACGGCGATTTATGAGAAATGACGACAAAATTGCTGTTTTAAACTTGCAAAAACATAGAAAAACACTGTTTTCAACTATTCAAACTGATAAATTCATGATTTTTAAGTTCCAAACTGTGGATTTTTGTGAAATCACGATAAAATTGCTGTTTTAAACTTGCAAAAACATTGAAAAACGCTGTTTTCAACTATTCAAACTGACAAATTCATGTTTCTTCCGTGCGAAACGGCGATTTATGAGAAATTACGATAAAATTGCTGTTTTAAACTTGCAAAAACATAGAAAAACGCTGTTTTGAACTATTCAAACTGACAAATTCATGTTTCTTTCGTGTGAAACGGCGATTTATGAGAAATGACGATAAAATTGCTGTTTTAAACTTGCAAAAACATAGAAAAACGCTGTTTTGAACTATTCAAACTGACAAATTCATGTTTCTTTCGTGCGAAACGGCGATTTATGATAAATGACGATAAAATTGCTGTTTTAAACTTGCAAAAACATAGAAAAACGCTGTTTTGAACTATTCAAACTGACAAATTCATGTTTCTTCGTGCGAAACGGCGATTTATGAGAAATGACGATAAAATTGCTGTTTTAAACTTGCAAAAACATAGAAAAACGCTGTTTTCAACTATTCAAACTGATAAATTCATGTTTCTTACGTTCGAAACGGAGGATTTTTTGAAATCACGATAAAATTGCTGTTTTAAACTTGCAAAAACATTGAAAAACACTGTTTTCAACTATTCAAACTGACAAATTCATGTTTCTTCCGTGCGAAACGGCGATTTATGAGAAATTACCATAAAATTGCTGTTTTAAACTTGCAAAAACATAGAAAAACGCTATTTTGAACTATTCAAACTGACAAATTCATGTTTCTTTCGTGTGAAACGGCGATTTATGAGAAATGACGATAAAATTGCTGTTTTAAACTTGCAAAAACATAGAAAAACGCTGTTTTGAACTACTCAAACTGACAAATTCATGTTTCTTCCGTGCTAAACGGCGATTTATGAGAAATGACGATAAAATTGCTGTTTTAAACTTGCAAAAACATTGAAAAACGCTGTTTTCAACTATTCAAACTGACAAATTCATGTTTCTTCCGTGCGAAACGGCGATTTATGAGAAATTACCATAAAATTGCTGTTTTAAACTTGCAAAAACATAGAAAAACGCTGTTTTGAACTATTCAAACTGACAAATTCATGTTTCTTTCTTGTGAAACGGCGATTTATGAGAAATGACGATAAAATTGCTGTTTTAAACTTGCAAAAACATAGAAAAACGCTGTTTTGAACTACTCAAACTGACAAATTCATGTTTTTTCCGTGCTAAACGGCGATTTATGAGAAATGACGATAAAATTGCTGTTTTAAACTTGCAAAAACATAGAAAAACGCTGTTTTCAACTATTCAAACTGATAAATTCATGTTTCTTACGTTCCAAACGGTGGATTTTTGTGAAATCACGATAAAATTGCTGTTTTAAACTTGCAAAAACATAGAAAAACGCTGTTTTGAACTATTCAAACTGACAAATTCATGTTTCTTCGTGCGAAACGGCGATTTATGAGAAATGACGATAAAATTGCTGTTTTAAACTTGCAAAAACATAGAAAAACGCTGTTTTCAACTATTCAAACTGATAAATTCATGTTTCTTACGTTCGAAACGGAGGATTTTTTGAAATCACGATAAAATTGCTGTTTTAAACTTGCAAAAACATTGAAAAACACTGTTTTCAACTATTCAAACTGACAAATTCATGTTTCTTCCGTGCGAAACGGCGATTTATGAGAAATTACCATAAAATTGCTGTTTTAAACTTGCAAAAACATAGAAAAACGCTATTTTGAACTATTCAAACTGACAAATTCATGTTTCTTTCGTGTGAAACGGCGATTTATGAGAAATGACGATAAAATTGCTGTTTTAAACTTGCAAAAACATAGAAAAACGCTGTTTTGAACTACTCAAACTGACAAATTCATGTTTCTTCCGTGCTAAACGGCGATTTATGAGAAATGACGATAAAATTGCTGTTTTAAACTTGCAAAAACATTGAAAAACGCTGTTTTCAACTATTCAAACTGACAAATTCATGTTTCTTCCGTGCGAAACGGCGATTTATGAGAAATTACCATAAAATTGCTGTTTTAAACTTGCAAAAACATAGAAAAACGCTGTTTTGAACTATTCAAACTGACAAATTCATGTTTCTTTCGTGTGAAACGGCGATTTATGAGAAATGACGATAAAATTGCTGTTTTAAACTTGCAAAAACATAGAAAAACGCTGTTTTGAACTACTCAAACTGACAAATTCATGTTTTTTCCGTGCTAAACGGCGATTTATGAGAAATGACGATAAAATTGCTGTTTTAAACTTGCAAAAACATAGAAAAACGCTGTTTTCAACTATTCAAACTGATAAATTCATGTTTCTTACGTTCCAAACGGTGGATTTTTGTGAAATCACGATAAAATTGCTGTTTTAAACTTGCAAAAACATTGAAAAACGCTGTTTTCAACTATTCAAACTGACAAATTCATGTTTCTTCCGTGCGAAACGGCGATTTTTGAGAAATGACGATAAAATTGCTGTTTTAAACTTGCAAAAACATAGAAAAACGCTGTTTTCAACTACTCAAACTAAAAAATTCATGTTTCTTTCGTGCGAAACGGCGATTTATGATAAATGACGATAAAATTGCTGTTTTAAACTTGCAAAAACATAGGTTAAACGCTGTTTTGCCTATTCAAACTGACAAATTCATGTTTCTTTCGTGTGAAACGGCGATTTATGAGATATGACGATAAAATTGCTGTTTTAAACTTGCAAAAACAAAGAAAAACGCTGTTTTGAACTATTCAAACTGACAAATTCATGTATATTTCGTGCGAAACGGCGATTTATGAGAAATGACGATAAAATTGCTGTTTTAAACTTGCAAAAACAGAGGTTAAACGCTGTTTTGCTTATTCAAACTGACAAATTCATGTTTCTTTCGTGTGAAACGGCGATTTATGAGAAATGACGATAAAATTGCTGTTTTAAACTTGCAAAAACATAGAAAAACGCTGTTTTGAACTATTCAAACTGACAAATTCATGTTTCTTTCGTGTGAAACGGCGATTTATGAGAAATGACGATAAAATTGCTGTTTTAAACTTGCAAAAACATTGAAAAACGATGTTTTTAACTATTCAAACTGACAAATTCATGTTTCTTTCGTGCGAAACGGCGATTTATGATAAATGACGATAAAATTGCTGTTTTAAACTTGCAAAAACATAGAAAACGCTGTTTTGAACTATCCAAACTGACAAATTCAGTTTTGTGGTTTGGGGTTCGAGGTTTGATGTTTGGGGTTGAGGTTTGGGGTTTGAGGTTTGGGGTTCGCGGTTTGAGGTTTGGGTTTGCGGTTCGGTGTTTGAGGTTTGGGGTTCGCGGTTTGAGGTTTGTGGTTGGGGTTCGGTGTTTGAGGTTTGAGGTTTGGGGTTCGAGGTTTGAGGTTTGGGGTTCGAGGTTTGAGGTTTGGGGTTGAGGTTTGGGGTTTGAGGTTTGGGGTTGGGGGTTCGAGTTTTGGGCTTTGGGGTTGAGGTTTGGGGTTGAGGTTTAGGGTTGAGGTTTGGGGTTGAGGTTTGGGGTTGAGGTTTGGGGTTGAGGTATGGGTTTGAGGTTAGGGATTTGGGGTTCGAAGTTTGAGGTTTGGGGTTTGAGGTTTGGGGTTGGGGGTTCGAGTTTTGGGGTTTGGGGTTGAGGTTTGGGGTTGAGGTATTAAACTTGCAAAAACATAGAAAAACGCTGTTTTGAACTATTCAAACTGACAAATTCATGTTTCTTTCGTGTGAAACGGCGATTTATGAGAAATGACGATAAAATTGCTGTTTTAAACTTGCAAAAACATAGAAAAACGCTGTTTTGAACTATTCAAACTGACAAATTCATGTTTCTTACGTGTGAAACGGCGATTTATGAGAAATGACGATAAAATTGCTGTTTTAAACTTGCAAAAACATAGAAAAACGCTGTTTTGAACTATTCAAACTGATAAATTCATGTTTCTTACGTTGGAAACGGTGGATTTTTGTGAAATCACGATAAAATTGCTGTTTTAAACTTGCAAAAACATAGAAAAACGCTGTTTTGACTATTCAAACTGACAAATTCATGTTTCTTTCGTGTGAAACGGCGATTTATGAGAAATGACGATAAAATTGCTGTTTTAAACTTGCAAAAACATAGAAAAACGCTGTTTTGAACTATTCAAACTGACAAATTCTTGTTTCTTTCGTGCGAAACGGCGATTTATGTGAAATGACGATAAAATTGCTGTTTTAAACTTGCAAACACATAGAAAAACGCTGTTTTCAACTATTCAAACTGATAAATTCATGATTCTTACGTTTGAAACGGTGGATTTTTGTGAAATCACGATAAAATTGCTCTTTTAAACTTGCATAAACATAGAAAAACGCTGTTTTGAACTACTCAAACTGACAAATTCATGTTTTTTTCGTGTGAAACGGCGATTTATGAGAAATGACGATAAAATTGCTGTTTTAAACTTGCAAAAATATAGAAAAACGCTGTTTTGAACTACTCAAACTGACAAATTCATGTTTCTTCCGTGCGAAACGGCGATTTATGAGAAATTACTATAAAATTGCTGTTATAAACTTGCAAAAACATAGAAAAACGCTGTTTTGAACTATTCAAACTGACAAATTCATGTTTCTTTCGTGTGAAACGGCGATTTATGAGAAATGACGATAAAATTGCTGTTTTAAACTTGCAAAAACATAGAAAAACGCTGTTTTGAACTATTCAAACTGACAAATTCATGTTTCTTACGTGTGAAACGGCGATTTATGAGAAATGACGATAAAATTGCTGTTTTAAACTTGCAAAAACATAGAAAAACGCTGGTTTGAACTATTCAAACTGACAAATTCATGTTTCTTTCGTGTGAAACGGCGATTTATGAGAAATGACGATAAAATTGCTGTTTTAAACTTGCAAAAACATAGAAAAACGCTGTTTTGAACTACTCAAACTGACAAATTTATGTTTCTTTCGTGCGAAACGGCGATTTATGATAAATGACGATAAAATTGCTGTTTTAAACTTGCAAAAACTTAGAAAAACGCTGTTTTGAACTACTCAAACTGACAAATTCATGTTTCTTCCGTGCGAAACGGCGATTTATGAGAAATTACTATGAAATTGCTGTTATTAACTTGCAAAAACATAGAAAAACGCTGTTTTGAACTATTCAAACTGATAAATTCATGTTTCTTTCGTGTGAAACGGCGATTTATGATAAATGGCGATAAAATTGCTGTTTTAAACTTGCAAAAACATAGAAAAACGCTGTTTTGAACTATTCAAACTGACAAATTCATGTTTCTTACGTTGGAAACGGTGGATTTTTGTGAAATCACGATAAAATTGCTGTTTTAAACTTGCAAAAACATTGAAAAACGCTGTTTTCAACTATTCAAACTGACAAATTCATGTTTCTGCCGTGCGAAACGGCGATTTATGAGAAATTACAATAAAATTGCTGTTTTAAACTTGCAAAAACATAGAAAAACGCTGTTTTGAACTATTCAAACGGACAAATTCATGTTTCTTTCGTGTGAAACGGCGATTTATGAGAAATGACGATAAAATTGCTGTTTTAAACTAGCAAAAACATAGAAAAACGCTGTTTTGAACTATTCAAACTGACAAATTCATGTTTTTTCCCTGCGAAACGGCGATTTATGAGAAATGACTATAAAATTGCTGTTTTAAACTTGCAAAAACATAGAAAAACGCTGTTTTGAACTATTCAAACTGACAAATTCATGTTTCTTTCGTGTGAAACGGCGATTTATGAGAAATGACGATAAAATTGCTGTTTTCAACTTGCAAAAACTTAGTAAAACCCTGTTTTGAACTATTCAAACTGACAAATTCATGTTTCTTTCGTGCGAAACGGCGATTTTTGATAAATGACGATAAAAATGCTGTTTTAAACTTGCAAAAACATAGAAAAACGCTGTTTTGAACTATTCAAACTGACAAATTCATGTTTCTTTCGTGTGAAACGGCGATTAATGAGAAATGACGATAAAATTGCTGTTTTAAACTTGCAAAAACATAGAAAAACGCTGTTTTGAGGTATTCAAACTGACAAATTCATGTTTCTTTCGTGCGAAACGGCGATTTATGAGAAATGACGATAAAATTGCTGTTTTAAACTTGCAAAAACATAGAAAAACGCTGTTTTCAACTATTCAAACTGATAAATTCATGTTTCTTAAGATCCAAACGGTGGATTTTTGTGAAATCACGATAAAATTGCTGTTTTAAACTTGCAAAAACATTGAAAAACGCTGTTTTCAACTATTCAAACTGACAAATTCATGTTTCTTCCGTGCGAAACGGCGATTTATGAGAAATTACGATAAAATTGCTGTTTTAAACTTGCAAAAACATAGAAAAACGCTGTTTTGAACTATTCAAACTGACAAATTCATGTTTCTTACGTGTGAAACGGCGATTTATGAGAAATGACGATAAAATTGCTGTTTTAAACTTGCAAAAACATAGAAAAACGCTGTTTTGAACTATTCAAACTGATAAATTCATGTTTCTTACGTTGGAAACGTTGGACTTTTGTGAAATCACGATAAAATTGCTGTTTTAAACTTGCAAAAACATAGAAAAACGCTGTTTTGACTATTCAAACTGACAAATTCATGTTTCTTTCGTGTGAAACGGCGATTTATGAGAAATGACGATAAAATTGCTGTTTTAAACTTGCAAAAACATAGAAAAACGCTGTTTTGAACTATTCAAACTGACAAATTCTTGTTTCTTTCGTGCGAAACGGCGATTTATGAGAAATGACGATAAAATTGCTGTTTTAAACTTGCAAACACATAGAAAAACGCTGTTTTCAACTATTCAAACTGATAAATTCATGATTCTTACGTTTGAAACGGTGGATTTTTGTGAAATCACGATAAAATTGCTCTTTTAAACTTGCATAAACATAGAAAAACGCTGTTTTGAACTACTCAAACTGACAAATTCATGTTTCTTCTGTGCGAAACGGCGATTTATGAGAAATTACTATAAAATTGCTGTTATAAACTTGCAAAAACATAGAAAAACGCTGTTTTGAACTATTCAAACTGACAAATTCATGTTTTTTTCGTGTGAAACGGCGATTTATGAGAAATGACGATAAAATTGCTGTTTTAAACTTGCAAAAATATAGAAAAACGCTGTTTTGAACTACTCAAACTGACAAATTCATGTTTCTTCCGTGCGAAACGGCGATTTATGAGAAATTACTATAAAATTGCTGTTATAAACTTGCAAAAACATAGAAAAACGCTGTTTTGAACTATTCAAACTGACAAATTCATGTTTCTTTCGTGTGAAACGGCGATTTATGAGAAATGACGATAAAATTGCTGTTTTAAACTTGCAAAAACATAGAAAAACGCTGTTTTCAACTATTCAAACTGATAAATTCATGTTTCTTAAGATCCAAACGGTGGATTTTTGTGAAATCACGATAAAATTGCTGTTTTAAACTTGCAAAAACATTGAAAAACGCTGTTTTCAACTATTCAAACTGACAAATTCATGTTTCTTCCGTGCGAAACGGCGATTTATGAGAAATTACGATAAAATTGCTGTTTTAAACTTGCAAAAACATAGAAAAACGCTGTTTTGAACTATTCAAACTGACAAATTCATGTTTCTTTCGTGTGAAACGGCGATTTATGAGAAATGACGATAAAATTGCTGTATTAAACTTGCAAAAACATAGAAAAACGCTGTTTTGAACTATTCAAACTGACAAATTCATGTTTCTTTCGTGCGAAACGGCGATTTATGATAAATGACGATAAAATTGCTGTTTTAAACTTGCAAAAACATAGAAAAACGCTGTTTTGAACTATTTGAACTGACAAATTCATGTTTCTTCGTGCGAAACGGCGATTTATGAGAAATGACGATAAAATTGCTGTTTTAAACTTGCAAAAACATAGAAAAACGCTGTTTTCAACTATTCAAACTGATAAATTCATGTTTCTTAAGTTCGAAACGGTGGATTTTTGTGAAATCACGATAAAATTGCTGTTTTAAACTTGCAAAAATATAGAAAAACGCTGTTTTCAACTATTCAAACTGATAAATTCATGTTTCTTACGTTGGAAACGGTGGATTTTTGTGAAATCACGATAAAATTGCTGTTTTAAACTTGCAAAAACATAGAAAACGCTGTTTTGAACTATCCAAACTGACAAATTCAGTTTTGTGGTTTGGGGTTCGAGGTTTGATGTTTGGGGTTGAGGTTTGGGGTTTGAGGTTTGGGGTTCGCGGTTTGAGGTTTGGGTTTGCGTTTCGGTGTTTGAGGTTTGGGGTTCGCGGTTTGAGGTTTGGGGTTGGGGTTCGGTGTTTGAGGTTTGAGGGTTGGGGTTTGAGGTTTGAGGTTTGGGGTTCGAGGTTTGAGGTTTGGGGTTGAGGTTTGGGGTTTGAGGTTTGGGGTTGGGGGTTCGAGTTTTGGGCTTTGGGGTTGAGGTTTGGGGTTGAGGTTTAGGGTTGAGGTTTGGGGTTGAGGTTTGGGGTTGAGGTTTGGGGTTGAGGTTTGGGGTTGAGGTTTGGGGTTGAGGTTTGGGGTTGAGGTATGGGTTTGAGGTTAGGGATTTGGGGTTCGAAGTTTGAGGTTTGGGGTTTGAGGTTTGGGGTTGGGGGTTCGAGTTTTGGGGTTTGGGGTTGAGGTTTGGGGTTGAGGTATTAAACTTGCAAAAAATAGAAAAACGCTGTTTTGAACTATTCAAACTGATAAATTCATGTTTCTTACGTTGGAAACGGTGGATTTTTGTGAAATCACGATAAAATTGCTGTTTTAAACTTGCAAAAACATTGAAAAACGCTGTTTTCAACTATTCAAACTGACAAATTCATGTTTCTGCCGTGCGAAACGGCGATTTATGAGAAATTACGATAAAATTGCTGTTTTAAACTTGCAAAAACATAGAAAAACGCTGTTTTGAACTATTCAAACGGACAAATTCATGTTTCTTTCGTGTGAAACGGCGATTTATGAGAAATGACGATAAAATGTTTTAAACTTGCAAAAACCTAGAAAAACGCTGTTTTGAACTATTCAAACTGACAAATTCATGTTTCTTTCGTGTGAAACGGCGATTTATGAGAAATGACGATAAAATTGCTGTTTTCAACTTGCAAAAACTTAGTAAAACCCTGTTTTGAACTATTCAAACTGACAAATTCATGTTTCTTTCGTGCGAAACGGCGATTTATGAGAAATGACGATAAAATTGCTGTTTTAAACTTGCAAAAACATAGAAAAACGCTGTTTTCAACTATTCAAACTGATAAATTCATGTTTCTTAAGATCCAAACGGTGGATTTTTGTGAAATCACGATAAAATTGCTGTTTTAAACTTGCAAAAACATTGAAAAACGCTGTTTTCAACTATTCAAACTGACAAATTCATGTTTCTTCCGTGCGAAACGGCGATTTATGAGAAATTACGATAAAATTGCTGTTTTAAACTTGCAAAAACATAGAAAAACGCTGTTTTGAACTATTCAAACTGACAAATTCATGTTTCTTACGTGTGAAACGGCGATTTATGAGAAATGACGATAAAATTGCTGTTTTAAACTTGCAAAAACATAGAAAAACGCTGTTTTGAACTATTCAAACTGATAAATTCATGTTTCTTACGTTGGAAACGTTGGACTTTTGTGAAATCACGATAAAATTGCTGTTTTAAACTTGCAAAAACATAGAAAAACGCTGTTTTGACTATTCAAACTGACAAATTCATGTTTCTTTCGTGTGAAACGGCGATTTATGAGAAATGACGATAAAATTGCTGTTTTAAACTTGCAAAAACATAGAAAAACGCTGTTTTGAACTATTCAAACTGACAAATTCTTGTTTCTTTCGTGCGAAACGGCGATTTATGAGAAATGACGATAAAATTGCTGTTTTAAACTTGCAAACACATAGAAAAACGCTGTTTTCAACTATTCAAACTGATAAATTCATGATTCTTACGTTTGAAACGGTGGATTTTTGTGAAATCACGATAAAATTGCTCTTTTAAACTTGCATAAACATAGAAAAACGCTGTTTTGAACTACTCAAACTGACAAATTCATGTTTCTTCTGTGCGAAACGGCGATTTATGAGAAATTACTATAAAATTGCTGTTATAAACTTGCAAAAACATAGAAAAACGCTGTTTTGAACTATTCAAACTGACAAATTCATGTTTTTTTCGTGTGAAACGGCGATTTATGAGAAATGACGATAAAATTGCTGTTTTAAACTTGCAAAAATATAGAAAAACGCTGTTTTGAACTACTCAAACTGACAAATTCATGTTTCTTCCGTGCGAAACGGCGATTTATGAGAAATTACTATAAAATTGCTGTTATAAACTTGCAAAAACATAGAAAAACGCTGTTTTGAACTATTCAAACTGACAAATTCATGTTTCTTTCGTGTGAAACGGCGATTTATGAGAAATGACGATAAAATTGCTGTTTTAAACTTGCAAAAACATAGAAAAACGCTGTTTTCAACTATTCAAACTGATAAATTCATGTTTCTTAAGATCCAAACGGTGGATTTTTGTGAAATCACGATAAAATTGCTGTTTTAAACTTGCAAAAACATTGAAAAACGCTGTTTTCAACTATTCAAACTGACAAATTCATGTTTCTTCCGTGCGAAACGGCGATTTATGAGAAATTACGATAAAATTGCTGTTTTAAACTTGCAAAAACATAGAAAAACGCTGTTTTGAACTATTCAAACTGACAAATTCATGTTTCTTTCGTGTGAAACGGCGATTTATGAGAAATGACGATAAAATTGCTGTATTAAACTTGCAAAAACATAGAAAAACGCTGTTTTGAACTATTCAAACTGACAAATTCATGTTTCTTTCGTGCGAAACGGCGATTTATGATAAATGACGATAAAATTGCTGTTTTAAACTTGCAAAAACATAGAAAAACGCTGTTTTGAACTATTTGAACTGACAAATTCATGTTTCTTCGTGCGAAACGGCGATTTATGAGAAATGACGATAAAATTGCTGTTTTAAACTTGCAAAAACATAGAAAAACGCTGTTTTCAACTATTCAAACTGATAAATTCATGTTTCTTAAGTTCGAAACGGTGGATTTTTGTGAAATCACGATAAAATTGCTGTTTTAAACTTGCAAAAATATAGAAAAACGCTGTTTTCAACTATTCAAACTGATAAATTCATGTTTCTTACGTTGGAAACGGTGGATTTTTGTGAAATCACGATAAAATTGCTGTTTTAAACTTGCAAAAACATAGAAAACGCTGTTTTGAACTATCCAAACTGACAAATTCAGTTTTGTGGTTTGGGGTTCGAGGTTTGATGTTTGGGGTTGAGGTTTGGGGTTTGAGGTTTGGGGTTCGCGGTTTGAGGTTTGGGTTTGCGTTTCGGTGTTTGAGGTTTGGGGTTCGCGGTTTGAGGTTTGGGGTTGGGGTTCGGTGTTTGAGGTTTGAGGGTTGGGGTTTGAGGTTTGAGGTTTGGGGTTCGAGGTTTGAGGTTTGGGGTTGAGGTTTGGGGTTTGAGGTTTGGGGTTGGGGGTTCGAGTTTTGGGCTTTGGGGTTGAGGTTTGGGGTTGAGGTTTAGGGTTGAGGTTTGGGGTTGAGGTTTGGGGTTGAGGTTTGGGGTTGAGGTTTGGGGTTGAGGTTTGGGGTTGAGGTTTGGGGTTGAGGTATGGGTTTGAGGTTAGGGATTTGGGGTTCGAAGTTTGAGGTTTGGGGTTTGAGGTTTGGGGTTGGGGGTTCGAGTTTTGGGGTTTGGGGTTGAGGTTTGGGGTTGAGGTATTAAACTTGCAAAAAATAGAAAAACGCTGTTTTGAACTATTCAAACTGATAAATTCATGTTTCTTACGTTGGAAACGGTGGATTTTTGTGAAATCACGATAAAATTGCTGTTTTAAACTTGCAAAAACATTGAAAAACGCTGTTTTCAACTATTCAAACTGACAAATTCATGTTTCTGCCGTGCGAAACGGCGATTTATGAGAAATTACGATAAAATTGCTGTTTTAAACTTGCAAAAACATAGAAAAACGCTGTTTTGAACTATTCAAACGGACAAATTCATGTTTCTTTCGTGTGAAACGGCGATTTATGAGAAATGACGATAAAATGTTTTAAACTTGCAAAAACCTAGAAAAACGCTGTTTTGAACTATTCAAACTGACAAATTCATGTTTCTTTCGTACGAAACGGCGATTTATGAGAAATGACGATAAAATTGCTGTTTTAAACTTGCAAAAACATAGAAAAACGCTGTTTTGACTATTCAAACTGACAAATTCATGTTTCTTTCGTGTGAAACGGCGATTTATGAGAAATGACGATAAAATTGCTGTTTTAAACTTGCAAAAACATAGAAAAACGCTGTTTTGAACTATTCAAACTGACAAATTCTTGTTTCTTTCGTGCGAAACGGCGATTTATGAGAAATGACGATAAAATTGCTGTTTTAAACTTGCAAAAACATAGAAAAACGCTGTTTTCAACTATTCAAACTGATAAATTCATGATTCTTACGTTCGAAACGGTGGATTTTTGTGAAATGACGATAAAATTGCTCTTTTAAACTTGCAAAAACATAGAAAAACGCTGTTTTGAACTACTCAAACTGACAAATTCTAGTTTCTTCTGTGCGAAACGGCGATTTATGAGAAATTACTATAAAATTGCTGTTATAAAGTTGCAAAAACATAGAAAAACGCTGTTTTGAACTATTCAAACTGACAAATTCATGTTTTTTTCGTGTGAAACGGCGATTTATGAGAAATGACGATAAAATTGCTGTTTTAAACTTGCAAAAATATAGAAAAACGCTGTTTTGAACTACTCAAACTGACAAATTCATGTTTCTTCCGTGCGAAACGGCGATTTATGAGAAATTACTATAAAATTGCTGTTATAAACTTGCAAAAACATAGAAAAACGCTGTTTTGAACTTTTCAAACTGACAAATTCATGTTTCTTTCGTGTGAAACGGCGATTTATGAGAAATGACGATAAAATTGCTGTTTTAAACTTGCAAAAACATAGAAAAACGCTGTTTTGAACTATTCAAACTGACAAATTCATGATTCTTACGTGTGAAACGGCGATTTATGAGAAATGACGATAAAATTGCTGTTTTAAACTTGCAAAAACATAGAAAAACGCTGTTTTGAACTATTCAAACTGACAAATTCATGTTTCTTTCGTGTGAAACGGCGATTTATGAGAAATGACGATAAAATTGCTGTTTTAAACTTGCAAAAACATAGAAAAACGCTGTTTTGAACTACTCAAACTGACAAATTCATGTTTCTTTCGTGCGAAACGGCGATTTATGATAAATGACGATAAAATTGCTGTTTTAAACTTGCAAAAACATAGAAAAACGCTGTTTTGAACTACTCAAACTGACAAATTCATGTTTCTTCCGTGCGAAACGGCGATTTATGAGAAATTACTATAGAATTGCTGTTATTAACTTGCAAAAACATAGAAAAACGCTGTTTTGAACTATTCAAACTGATAAATTCATGTTTCTTTCGTGTGAAACGGCGATTTATGATAAATGACGATAAAATTGCTGTTTTAAACTTGCAAAAACATAGAAAAACGCTGTTTTGAACTATTCAAACTGACAAATTCATGTTTCTTACGTTGGAAACGGTGGATTTTTGTGAAATCACGATAAAATTGCTGTTTTAAACTTGCAAAAACATTGAAAAACGCTGTTTTCAACTATTCAAACTGACAAATTCATGTTTCTGCCGTGCGAAACGGCGATTTATGAGAAATTACGATAAAATTGCTGTTTTAAACTTGCAAAAACATAGAAAAACGCTGTTTTGAACTATTCAAACGGACAAATTCATGTTTCTTTCGTGTGAAACGGCGATTTATGAGAAATGACGATAAAATTGCTGTTTTAAACTTGCAAAAACATAGAAAAACGCTGTTTTGACTATTCAAACTGACAAATTCATGTTTCTTTCGTGTGAAACGGCGATTTATGAGAAATAACGATAAAATTGCTGTTTTAAACTTGCAAAAACATAGAAAAACGCTGTTTTGAACTATTCAAACTGACAAATTCTTGTTTCTTTCGTGCGAAACGGCGATTTATGAGAAATGACGATAAAATTGCTGTTTTAAACTTGCAAAAACATAGAAAAACGCTGTTTTCAACTATTCAAACTGATAAATTCATGATTCTTACGTTCGAAACGGTGGATTTTTGTGAAATCACGATAAAATTGCTCTTTTAAACTTGCAAAAACATAGAAAAACGCTGTTTTGAACTACTCAAACTGACAAATTCATGTCTCTTCTGTGCGAAACGGCGATTTATGAGAAATTACTATAAAATTGCTGTTATAAACTTGCAAAAACATAGAAAAACGCTGTTTTGAACTATTCAAACTGACAAATTCATGTTTCTTTCGTGTGAAGCGGCGATTTATGAGAAATGACGATAAAATTGCTCTTTTAAACTTGCAAAAACATAGAAAGACGCTGTTTTGAACTACTCAAACTGACAAATTCATGTTTCTTCTGTGCGAAACGGCGATTTATGAGAAATTACTATAAAATTGCTGTTATAAACTTGCAAAAACATAGAAAAACGCTGTTTTGAACTATTCAAACTGACAAATTCATGTTTCTTTCGTGTGAAGCGGCGATTTATGAGAAATGACGATAAAATTGCTGTTTTAAACTTGCAAAAACATAGAAAAACGCTGTTTTGAACTATTCAAACTGACAAATTCATGTTTCTTACGTGTGAAACGGCGATTTATGAGAAATGACGATAAAATTGCTGTTTTAAACTTGCAAAAACATAGAAAAACGCTGTTTTGAACTACTCAAACTGACAAATTCATGTTTCTTCCGTGCGAAACGGCGATTTATGAGAAATTACTATAAAATTGCTGTTATTAACTTGCAAAAACATAGAAAAACGCTGTTTTGAACTATTCAAACTGATAAATTCATGTTTCTTTCGTGTGAAACGGCGATTTATGATAAATGACGATAAAATTGCTGTTTTAAACTTGCAAAAACATAGAAAAACGCTGTTTTGAACTATTCAAACTGACAAATTCATGTTTCTTATGTTGGAAACGGTGGATTTTTGTGAAATCACGATAAAATTGCTGTTTTAAACTTGCAAAAACATTGAAAAACGCTGTTTTCAACTATTCAAACTGACAAATTCATGTTTCTGCCGTGCGAAACGGCGATTTATGAGAAATTACGATAAAATTGCTGTTTTAAACTTGCAAAAACATAGAAAAACGCTGTTTTGAACTATTCAAACGGACAAATTCATGTTTCTTTCGTGTGAAACGGCGATTTATGAGAAATGACGATAAAATTGCTGTTTTAAACTTGCAAAAACATAGAAAAACGCTGTTTTGACTATTCAAACTGACAAATTCATGTTTCTTTCGTGTGAAACGGCGATTTATGAGAAATAACGATAAAATTGCTGTTTTAAACTTGCAAAAACATAGAAAAACGCTGTTTTGAACTATTCAAACTGACAAATTCATGTTTCTTTCGTGCGAAACGGCGATTTATGAGAAATGACGATAAAATTGCTGTTTTAAACTTGCAAAAACATAGAAAAACGCTGTTTTCAACTATTCAAACTGATAAATTCATGATTCTTACGTTCGAAACGGTGGATTTTTGTGAAATCACGATAAAATTGCTCTTTTAAACTTGCAAAAACATAGAAAAACGCTGTTTTGAACTACTCAAACTGACAAATTCATGTTTCTTCTGTGCGAAACGGCGATTTATGAGAAATTACTATAAAATTGCTGTTATAAACTTGCAAAAACATAGAAAAACACTGTTTTGAACTATTCAAACTGATAAATTCATGATTCTTACGTTCGAAACGGTGGATTTTTGTGAAATCACGATAAAATTGCTCTTTTAAACTTGCAAAAACATAGAAAAACGCTGTTTTGAACTACTCAAACTGACAAATTCATGTTTCTTCTGTGCGAAACGGCGATTTATGAGAAATTACTATAAAATTGCTGTTATAAACTTGCAAAAACATAGAAAAACGCTGTTTTGAACTATTCAAACTGACAAATTCATGTTTCTTTCGTGTGAAGCGGCGATTTATGAGAAATGACGATAAAATTGCTCTTTTAAACTTGCAAAAACATAGAAAGACGCTGTTTTGAACTACTCAAACTGACAAATTCATTTTCTTCTGTGCGAAACGGCGATTTATGAGAAATTACTATAAAATTGCTGTTATAAACTTGCAAAAACATAGAAAAACGCTGTTTTGAACTATTCAAACTGACAAATTCATGTTTCTTTCGTGTGAAGCGGCGATTTATGAGAAATGACGATAAAATTGCTGTTTTAAACTTGCAAAAATATAGAAAAACGCTGTTTTGAACTACTCAAACTGACAAATTCATGTTTCTTACGTGCAAAACGGCGATTTATGAGAAATTACTATAAAATTGCTGTTATAAACTTGCAAAAACATAGAAAAACGCTGTTTTGAACTATTCAAACTGACAAATTCATGTTTCTTTCGTGTGAAACGGCGATTTATGAGAAATGACGATAAAATTGCTGTTTTAAACTTGCAAAAACATAGAAAAACGCTGTTTTGAACTATTCAAACTGACAAATTCATGTTTCTTACGTGTGAAACGGCGATTTATGAGAAATGACGATAAAATTGCTGTTTCAAACTTGCAAAAACATAGAAAAACGCTGTTTTGAACTATTCAAACTGACAATTTCATGTTTCTTTCGTGTGAAACGGCGATTTATGAGAAATGACGATAAAATTGCTGTTTTAAACTTGCAAAAACATAGAAAAACGCTGTTTTGAACTACTCAAACTGACAAATTCATGTTTCTTTCGTGCGAAACGGCGATTTATGATAAATGACGATAAAATTGCTGTTTTAAACTTGCAAAAACATAGAAAAACGCTGTTTTGAACTACTCAAACTGACAAATTCATGTTTCTTCCGTGCGAAACGGCGATTTATGAGAAATTACTATAAAATTGCTGTTATTAACTTGAAAAAACATAGAAAAACGCTGTTTTGAACTATTCAAACTGATAAATTCATGTTTCTTTCGTGTGAAACGGCGATTTATGATAAATGACGATAAAATTGCTGTTTTAAACTTGCAAAAACATAGAAAAACGCTGTTTTGAACTATTCAAACTGACAAATTCATGTTTCTTACGTTGGAAACGGTGGATTTTTGTGAAATCACGATAAAATTGCTGTTTTAAACTTGCAAAAACATTGAAAAACGCTGTTTTGAACTATTCAAACTGATAAATTCATGTTTCTTTCGTGTGAAACGGCGATTTATGAGAAATGACGATAAAATTGCTGTTTTAAACTTGCAAAAACATAGAAAAACGCTGTTTTGACTATTCAAACTGACAAATTCATGTTTCTTTCGTGTGAAACGGCGATTTATGAGAAATAACGATAAAATTGCTGTTTTAAACTTGCAAAAACATAGAAAAACGCTGTTTTGAACTATTCAAACTGACAAATTCTTGTTTCTTTCGTGCGAAACGGCGATTTATGAGAAATGACGATAAAATTGCTGTTTTAAACTTGCAAAAACATAGAAAAACGCTGTTTTCAACTATTCAAACTGATAAATTCATGATTCTTACGTTCGAAACGGTGGATTTTTGTGAAATCACGATAAAATTGCTCTTTTAAACTTGCAAAAACATAGAAAAACGCTGTTTTGAACTACTCAAACTGACAAATTCATGTTTCTTTCGTGCGAAACGGCGATTTATGATAAATGACGATAAAATTGCTGTTTTAAACTTGCAAAAACATAGAAAAACGCTGTTTTGAACTATTCAAACTGACAAATTCATGATTCTTTCGTGTGAAACGGCGATTTATGAGAAATGACGATAAAATTGCTGTTTTCAACTTGCAAAAACATAGAAAAACGCTGTTTTGAACTATTCAAACTGACAAATTCATGATTCTTTCGTGTGAAACGGCGATTTATGAGAAATGACGATAAAATTGCTGTTTTAAACTTGCAAAAACATTGAAAAACGCTGTTTTCAACTATTCAAACTGACAAATTCATGTTTCTGCCGTGCGAAACGGCGATTTATGAGAAATTACGATAAAATTGCTGTTTTAAACTTGCAAAAACATAGAAAAACGCTGTTTTGAACTATTCAAACGGACAAATTCATGTTTCTTTAGTGTGAAACGGCGATTTATGAGAAATGACGATAAAATTGCTGTTTTAAACTTGCAAAAACATAGAAAAACGCTGTTTTGAACTATTCAAACTGACAAATTCATGTTTCTTTCCTGCGAAACGGCGATTTATGAGAAATGACGATAAAATTGCTGTTTTAAACTTGCAAAAACATAGAAAAACGCTGTTTTGACTATTCAAACTGACAAATTCATGTTTCTTTCGTGTGAAACGGCGATTTATGAGAAATAACGAAAAAATTGCTGTTTTAAACTTGCAAAAACATAGAAAAACGCTGTTTTGAACTATTCAATCTGACAAATTCTTGTTTCTTTCGTGCGAAACGGCGATTTATGAGAAATGACGATAAAATTGCTGTTTTAAACTTGCAAAAACATAGAAAAACGCTGTTTTCAACTATTCAAACTGATAAATTCATGATTCTTACGTTCGAAACGGTGGATTTTTGTGAAATCACGATAAAATTGCTCTTTTAAACTTGCAAAAACATAGAAAAACGCTGTTTTGAACTACTCAAACTGACAAATTCATGTTTCTTCCGTGCGAAACGGCGATTTATGAGAAATTACTATAAAATTGCTGTTATAAACTTGCAAAAACATAGAAAAACGCTGTTTTGAACTATTCAAACTGACAAATTCATGTTTCTTCCGTGCGAAACGGCGATTTATGAGAAATGACGATAAAATTGCTGTTTTAAACTTGCAAAAACATAGAAAAACGCTGTTTTAACTATTCAAACTGACAAATTCATGTTTCTTTCGTGTGAAACGGCGATTTATGAGAAATGACGATAAAATTGCTGTTTTAAACTTGCAAAAACATAGAAAAACCCTGTTTTGAACTATTCAAACTGACAAATTCATGTTTCTTTCGTGTGAAACGGCGATTTATGAGAAATGACGATAATATTGCTGTTTTCAACTTGCAAAAACATAGAAAAACGTTGTTTTGAACTATTCAAACTGACAAATTCATGTTTCTTTCGTGCGAAACGGCGATTTATGAGAAATGACAATAAAATTGCTGTTTTAAACTTGCAAAAACATAGAAAAACGCTGTTTTCAACTATTCAAAATGATAAATTCATGTTTCTTACGTTCCAAACGGTGGATTTTTGTGGAATCACGATAAAATTGCTGTTTTGAACTTGCAAAAACATTGAAAAACGCTGTTTTCAACTATTCAAACTGACAAATTCATGTTTCTTTCGTGTGAAACGGCGATTTATGAGAAATGACGATAAAATTGCTGTTTTCAACTTGCAAAAACATAGAAAAACGCTGTCTTGAACTATTCAAACTGACAAATTCATGTTTCTTTCGTGTGAAACGGCGATTTATGAGAAATGACAATAAAATAGCTGTTTTAAACTTGCAAAAACATAGAAAAACGCTGTTTTGAACTACTCAAACTGACAAATTCATGTTTCTTCCGTGCGAAACGGCGATTTATGAGAAATTACTATAAAATTGCTGTTTTAAACTTGCAAAAACATAGAAAAACGCTGTTTTGAACTATTCAAACTGACAAATTCATGTTTCTTTCGTGTGAAACGGCGATTTATGAGAAATGATGATAAAATTGCTGTTTTAAGCTTGCAAAAACATAGAAAAACGCTGTTTTGAACTATTCAAACTAACAAATTCATGTTTCTTTCGTGTGAAACGGCGATTTATGAGAAATTACGATAAAATTGCTGTTTTCAACTTGCAAAAACATAGAAAAACGCTGTTTTGAACTATTCAAAATGACAAATTCATGTTTCTTTCGTGTGAAACGGCGATTTATGAGAAACGACAATAAAATTGCTGTTTTAAACTTGCAAAAACATAGAAAAACCCTGTTTTGAACTATTCAAACTGACAAATTCATGTTTCTTTCGTGTGAAACTGCGATTTATGAGAAATGACGATAAAATTGCTGTTTTAAACTTGCAAAAACATTGAAAAACGCTGTTTTCAACTATTCAAACTGACAAAATCATGTTTCTTCCGTGCGAAACGGCGATTTATGAGAAATTACGATAAAATTGCTGTTTTAAACTTGCAAAAACATAGAAAAACGCTGTTTTGAACTATTCAAACTGACAAATTCATGTTTCTTTCGTGTGAAACGGCGATTTATGAGAAATTACGATAAAATTGCTGTTTTAAACTTGCAAAAACATAGAAAAACGCTGTTTTGAACTATTCAAACTGACAAATTCATGTTTCTTCCGTGCGAAACGGCGATTTATGAGAAATGACGATAAAATTGCTGTTTTAAGCTTGCAAAAACATAGAAAAACGCTGTTTTGAACTATTCAAACTGAGAAATTCATGTTTCTTTCGTGTGAAACGGCGATTTATGAGAAATGACGATAAAATTGCTGTTTTAAACTTGCAAAAACATAGAAAAACGCTGTTTTGAACTATTCAAACTGACAAATTCATGTTTCTTTCGTGCGAAACGGCGATTTATGAGAAATAACAATAAAATTGCTGTTTTAAACTTGCAAAAACATAGAAAAACTCTGTTTTCAAATATTCAAACTGATAAATTCATGTTTCTTACGTTCCAAACTGTGGATTTTTGTGAAATCACGATAAAATTGCTGTTTTAAACTTGCAAAAACATTGAAAAACGCTGTTTTCAACTATTCAAACTGACAAATTCATGTTTCTTCCGTGCGAAACGGCGATTTATGAGAAATTACGATAAAATTGCTGTTTTAAACTTGCAAAAACATAGAAAAACTCTGTTTTCAACTATTCAAACTGATAAATTCATGTTTCTTACGTTCCAAACGGTGGATTTTTGTGAAATCACGATAAAATTGCTGTTTTAAACTTGCAAAAACATTGAAAAACGCTGTTTTCAACTATTCAAACTGACAAATTCATGTTTCTTCCGTGCGAAACGGCGATTTATGAGAAATGACGATAAAATTGCTGTTTTAAGCTTGCAAAAACATAGAAAAACGCTGTTTTGAACAATTCAAACTGACAAATTCATGTTTCTTTCGTGCGAAACGGAGATTTATGAGAAATGACGATAAAATTGCTGTTTTAAACTTGCAAAAACATAGAAAAACGCTGTTTTCAACTATTCAAACTGATAAATTCATGTTTCTTACGTTCCAAACGGTAGATTTTAGTGAAATCACAATAAAATTGCTGTTTTAAACTTGCAAAAACATAGAAAAACGCTGTTTTGAACTATTCAAACTGACAAATTCATGTTTCTTACGTGTGAAACGGCGATTTATGAGAAATTACGATAAAATTGCTGTTTTAAACTTGCAAAAACATAGAAAAACGCTGTTTTGAACTATTCAAACTGACAAATTCATGTTTATTTCGTGTGAAACGGCGATTTATGAGAAATGACAATAAAATAGCTGTTTTAAACTTGCAAAAACATAGAAAAACGCTGTTTTGAACTACTTAAACTGACAAATTCATGTTTCTTCCGTGCGAAACGGCGATTTATGAGAAATTACTATAAAATTGCTGTTTTAAACTTGCAAAAACATAGAAAAACGCTGTTTTTAACTATTCAAACTGATAAATTCATATTTCTTTCGTGCGAAACGGCGATTTATGAGAAATGACGATAAAATTGCTGTTTTAAACTTGCAAAAACATAGAAAAACGCTGTTTTGAACTATTCAAACTGACAAATTCATGTTTCTTTTGTGTGAAACGGCGATTTATGAGAAATGACGATAAAATTGCTGTTTTAAACTTGCAAAAACATAGAAAAACCCGGTTTTGAACTATTCAAACTGACAAATTCATGTTTCTTTCGTGTGAAACGGCGATTTATGAGAAATGACGATAATAATGCTGTTTTCAACTTGCAAAAACATAGAAAAACGTTGTTTTGAACTATTCAAACTGACAAATTCATGTTTCTTTCGTGTGAACTGGCGATTTATGAGAAATGACGATAAAATTGCTGTTTTAAACTTGCAAAAACATAGAAAAACGCTGTTTTGAGCTATTCAAACTGACAAATTCATGTTTCTTTCGTGCGAAACGGCGATTTATGAGAAATGACGACAAAATTGCTGTTTTAAACTTGCAAAAACATAGAAAAACGCTGTTTTCAACTATTCAAACTGATAAATTCATGTTTCTTAAGTTCCAAACGGTAGATTTTTGTGAAATCACGATAAAATTGCTGTTTTAAACTTGCAAAAACATTGAAAAACGCTGTTTTCAACTATTCAAACTGACAAATTCATATTTCTTTCGTGTGAAACGGCGATTTATGAGAAATGACGATAAAATTGCTGTTTTAAACTTGCAAAAACATAGAAAAACGCTGTTTTCAACTATTCAAACTGACAAATTCATGTTTCTTTCGTGCGAAACGGCGATTTATGATAAATGACGATAAAATTGCTGTTTTAAACTTGCAAAAACATAGAAAAACACTGTTTTTAACTATTCAAACTGACAAATTCATGTTTCTTCGTGCGAAACGGCGATTTATGAGAAATGACGATAAAATTGCTGTTTTAAACTTGCAAAAACATAGAAAAACGCTGTTTTCAACTATTCAAACTGATAAATTCATGTTTCTTACGTTCGAAACGGAGGATTTTTGTGAAATCACGATAAAATTGCTGTTTTAAACTTGCAAAAACATTGAAAAACGCTGTTTTCAACTATTCAAACTGACAAATTCATGTTTCTTCCGTGCGAAACGGCGATTTATGAGAAATTACCATAAAATTGCTGTTTTAAACTTGCAAAAACATAGAAAAACGCTGTTTTGAACTATTCAAACTGACAAATTCATGTTTCTTTCGTGTGAAACGGCGATTTATGAGAAATGACGATAAAATTGCTGTTTTAAACTTGCAAAAACATAGAAAAACGCTGTTTTGAACTACTCAAACTGACAAATTCATGTTTCTTCCGTGCTAAACGGCGATTTATGAGAAATGACGATAAAATTGCTGTTTTAAACTTGCAAAAACATTGAAAAACGCTGTTTTCAACTATTCAAACTGACAAATTCATGTTTCTTCCGTGCGAAACGGCGATTTATGAGAAATTACCATAAAATTGCTGTTTTAAACTTGCAAAAACATAGAAAAACGCTGTTTTGAACTATTCAAACTGACAAATTCATGTTTCTTTCGTGTGAAATGGCGATTTATGAGAAATGACGATAAAATTGCTGTTTTAAACTTGCAAAAACATAGAAAAACGCTGTTTTGAACTACTCAAACTGACAAATTCATGTTTCTTCCGTGCTAAACGGCGATTTATGAGAAATGACGATAAAATTGCTGTTTTAAACTTGCAAAAACATAGAAAAACGCTGTTTTGAACTATTCAAACTGATAAATTCATATTTCTTTCGTGCGAAACGGCGATTTATGAGAAATGACGATAAAATTGCAGTTTTAAACTTGCAAAAACATAGAAAAAACGCTGTTTTGAACTATTCAAACTGACAAATTCATGTTTCTTTCGTGTGAAACGGCGATTTATGAGAAATGACGATAAAATTGCTGTTTTAAACTTGCAAAAACATAGAAAAACCCTGTTTTGAACTATTCAAACTGACAAATTCATGTTTCTTTCGTGTGAAACGGCGATTTATGAGAAATGACGATAATATTGCTGTTTTCAACTTGCAAAAAACATAGAAAAACGCTGTTTTGAACTATTCAAACTGACAAATTCATGTTTCTTTCGTGCGAAACGGCGATTTATGAGAAATGACAATAAAATTGCTGTTTTAAACTTGCAAAAACATAGAAAAACGCTGTTTTCAACTATTCAAACTGATAAATTCATGTTTCTTACGTTCCAAACGGTGGATTTTTGTGAAATCACGATAAAATTGCTGTTTTAAACTTGCAAAAACATAGAAAAACGCTGTTTTGAACTATTCAAACTGATAAATTCATGTTTCTTACGTTTCCAAACGGTGGATTTTTGTGAAATCACGATAAAATTGCTGTTTTAAACTTGCAAAAACATTGAAAAACGCTGTTTTCAACTATTCAAACTGACAAATTCATGTTTCTTCCGTGCGAAACGGCGATTTATGAGAAATGACGATAAAATTGCTGTTTTAAGCTTGCAAAAACATAGAAAAACGCTGTTTTGAACAATTCAAACTGACAAATTCATGTTTCTTTCGTGCGAAACGGAGATTTATGAGAAATGACGATAAAATTGCTGTTTTAAACTTGCAAAAACATAGAAAAACGCTGTTTTCAACTATTCAAACTGATAAATTCATGTTTCTTACGTTCCAAACGGTAGATTTTAGTGAAATCACAATAAAATTGCTGTTTTAAACTTGCAAAAACATAGAAAAACGCTGTTTTGAACTATTCAAACTGACAAATTCATGTTTCTTACGTGTGAAACGGCGATTTATGAGAAATTACGATAAAATTGCTGTTTTAAACTTGCAAAAACATAGAAAAACGCTGTTTTGAACTATTCAAACTGACAAATTCATGTTTATTTCGTGTGAAACGGCGATTTATGAGAAATGACAATAAAATAGCTGTTTTAAACTTGCAAAAACATAGAAAAACGCTGTTTTGAACTACTTAAACTGACAAATTCATGTTTCTTCCGTGCGAAACGGCGATTTATGAGAAATTACTATAAAATTGCTGTTTTAAACTTGCAAAAACATAGAAAAACGCTGTTTTTAACTATTCAAACTGATAAATTCATATTTCTTTCGTGCGAAACGGCGATTTATGAGAAATGACGATAAAATTGCTGTTTTAAACTTGCAAAAACATAGAAAAACGCTGTTTTGAACTATTCAAACTGACAAATTCATGTTTCTTTTGTGTGAAACGGCGATTTATGAGAAATGACGATAAAATTGCTGTTTTAAACTTGCAAAAACATAGAAAAACCCTGTTTTGAACTATTCAAACTGACAAATTCATGTTTCTTTCGTGTGAAACGGCGATTTATGAGAAATGACGATAATATTGCTGTTTTCAACTTGCAAAAACATAGAAAAACGTTGTTTTGAACTATTCAAACTGACAAATTCATGTTTCTTTCGTGCGAAACGGCGATTTATGAGAAATGACAATAAAATTGCTGTTTTAAACTTGCAAAAACATAGAAAAACGCTGTTTTCAACTATTCAAACTGATAAATTCATGTTTCTTACGTTCCAAACGGTGGATTTTTGTGAAATCACGATAAAATTGCTGTTTTAAACTTGCAAAAACATAGAAAAAACGCTGTTTTGAACTATTCAAACTGATAAATTCATGTTTCTTACGTTGAAAACGTTGGATTTTTGTGAAATCACGTTAAAATTGCTGTTTTAAACTTGCAAAAACATTGAAAAACGAAGTTTTTAACTATTCAAACTAACAAATTCATGTTTTTTTCCGTGCGAGACGGCGATTTATGAGAAATGACGATAAAATTGCTGTTTTAAACTTGCAAAAACATAGAAAAACGCTGTTTTGAACTATTTAAACTGACAAATTCATGTTTCTTTCGTGTGAACTGGCGATTTATGAGAAATGACGATAAAATTGCTGTTTTAAACTTGCAAAAACATAGAAAAACGCTGTTTTGAGCTATTCAAACTGACAAATTCATGTTTCTTTCGTGCGAAACGGCGATTTATGAGAAATGACGACAAAATTGCTGTTTTAAACTTGCAAAAACATAGAAAAACGCTGTTTTCAACTATTCAAACTGATAAATTCATGTTTCTTAAGTTCCAAACGGTAGATTTTTGTGAAATCACGATAAAATTGCTGTTTTAAACTTGCAAAAACATTGAAAAACGCTGTTTTCAACTATTCAAACTGACAAATTCATGTTTCTTTCGTGTGAAACGGCGATTTATGAGAAATGACGATAAAATTGCTGTTTTAAACTTGCAAAAACATAAAAAAACGCTGTTTTCAACTATTCAAACTGACAAATTCATGTTTCTTTCGTGCGAAACGGCGATTTATGATAAATGACGATAAAATTGCTGTTTTAAACTTGCAAAAACATAGAAAAACACTGTTTTGAACTATTCAAACTGACAAATTCATGTTTCTTCGTGCGAAACGGCGATTTATGAGAAATGACGATAAAATTGCTGTTTTAAACTTGCAAAAACATAGAAAACGCTGTTTTCAACTATTCAAACTGATAAATTCATGTTTCTTACGTTCGAAACGGAGGATTTTTGTGAAATCACGATAAAATTGCTGTTTTAAACTTGCAAAAACATTGAAAAACGCTGTTTTCAACTATTCAAACTGACAAATTCATGTTTCTTCCGTGCGAAACGGCGATTTATGAGAAATTACCATAAAATTGCTGTTTTAAACTTGCAAAAACATAGAAAAACGCTGTTTTGAACTATTCAAACTGACAAATTCATGTTTCTTTCGTGTGAAACGGCGATTTATGAGAAATGACGATAAAATTGCTGTTTTAAACTTGCAAAAACATAGAAAAACGCTGTTTTGAACTACTCAAACTGACAAATTCATGTTTCTTCCGTGCTAAACGGCGATTTATGAGAAATGACGATAAAATTGCTGTTTTAAACTTGCAAAAACATTGAAAAACGCTGTTTTCAACTATTCAAACTGACAAATTCATGTTTCTTTCGTGCGAAACGGCGATTTATGAGAAATTACCATAAAATTGCTGTTTTAAACTTGCAAAAACATAGAAAAACGCTGTTTTGAACTATTCAAACTGACAAATTCATGTTTCTTTCGTGTGAAATGGCGATTTATGAGAAATGACGATAAAATTGCTGTTTTAAACTTGCAAAAACATAGAAAAACGCTGTTTTGAACTACTCAAACTGACAAATTCATGTTTCTTCCGTGCTAAACGGCGATTTATGAGAAATGACGATAAAATTGCTGTTTTAAACTTGCAAAAACATAGAAAAACGCTGTTTTCAACTATTCAAACTGATAAATTCATGTTTCTTACGTTCCAAACGGTGGATTTTTGTGAAATCACGATAAAATTGCTGTTTTAAACTTGCAAAAACATTGAAAAACGCTGTTTTCAACTATTCAAACTGACAAATTCATGTTTCTTCCGTGCGAAACGGCGATTTATGAGAAATGACGATAAAATTGCTGTTTTAAGCTTGCAAAAACATAGAAAAACGCTGTTTTGTACAATTCAAACTGACAAATTCATGTTTCTTTCGTGCGAAACGGAGATTTATGAGAAATGACGATAAAATTGCTGTTTTAAATTTGCAAAAACATAGAAAAACGCTGTTTTCAACTATTCAAACTGATAAATTCATGTTTCTTACGTTCCAAACGGTGGATTTTTGTGAAATCACGATAAAATTGCTGTTTTAAACTTGCAAAAACATAGAAAAACGCTGTTTTGAACTATTCAAACTGACAAATTCATGTTTCTTTCGTGTGAACTGGCGATTTATGAGAAATGACGATAAAATTGCTGTTTTAAACTTGCAAAAACATAGAAAAACGCTGTTTTGAGCTATTCAAACTGACAAATTCATGTTTCTTTCGTGCGAAACGGCGATTTATGAGAAATGACGACAAAATTGCTGTTTTAAACTTGCAAAAACATAGAAAAACGCTGTTTTCAACTATTCAAACTGATAAATTCATGTTTCTTAAGTTCCAAACGGTAGATTTTTGTGAAATCACGATAAAATTGCTGTTTTAAACTTGCAAAAACATTGAAAAACGCTGTTTTCAACTACTCAAACTGACAAATTCATGTTTCTTCCGTGCGAAACGGCGATTTATGAGAAATTACGATAAAATTGCTGTTTTAAACTTGCAAAAACATAGAAAAACGCTGTTTTGAACTATTCAAACTGACAAATTCATGTTTCTTTCGTGTGAAACGGCGATTTATGAGAAATGACGATAAAATTGCTGTTTTAAACTTGCAAAAACATAGAAAAACGCTGTTTTGAACTATTCAAACTGACAAATTCATGTTTCTTTCGTGCGAAACGGAGATTTATGATAAATGACGATAAAATTGCTGTTTTAAACTTGCAAAAACAGAGAAAAACACTGTTTTGAACTATTCAAACTGACAAATTCATGTTTCTTCGTGCGAAACGGCGATTTATGAGAAATGACGATAAAATTGCTGTTTTAAACTTGCAAAAACATAGAAAAACGCTGTTTTCAACTATTCAAACTGATAAATTCATGTTTCTTACGTTCGAAACGGAGGATTTTTGTGAAATCACGATAAAATTGCTGTTTTAAACTTGCAAAAACATTGAAAAACGCTGTTTTCAACTATTCAAACTGACAAATTCATGTTTCTTCCGTGCGAAACGGCGATTTATGAGAAATTACCATAAAATTGCTGTTTTAAACTTGCAAAAACATAGAAAAACGCTGTTTTGAACTATTCAAACTGACAAATTCATGTTTCTTTCGTGTGAAACGGCGATTTATGAGAAATGACGATAAAATTGCTGTTTTAAACTTGCAAAAACATAGAAAAACGCTGTTTTGAACTACTCAAACTGACAAATTCATGTTTCTTCCGTGCTAAACGGCGATTTATGAGAAATGACGATAAAATTGCTGTTTTAAACTTGCAAAAACATAGAAAAACGCTGTTTTCAACTATTCAAACTGATAAATTCATGTTTCTTACGTTCCAAACGGTGGATTTTTGTGAAATCACGATAAAATTGCTGTTTTAAACTTGCAAAAACATTGAAAAACGCTGTTTTCAACTATTCAAACTGACAAATTCATGTTTCTTCCGTGCGAAACGGCGATTTATGAGAAATGACGATAAAATTGCTGTTTTAAGCTTGCAAAAACATAGAAAAACGCTGTTTTGAACAATTCAAACTGACAAATTCATGTTTCTTTCGTGCGAAACGGAGATTTATGAGAAATGACGATAAAATTGCTGTTTTAAACTTGCAAAAACATAGAAAAACGCTGTTTTCAACTATTCAAACTGATAAATTCATGTTTCTTACGTTCCAAACGGTAGATTTTAGTGAAATCACAATAAAATTGCTATTTTAAACTTGCAAAAACATAGAAAAACGCTGTTTTGAACTATTCAAACTGACAAATTCATGTTTCTTACGTGTGAAACGGCGATTTATGAGAAATTACGATAAAATTGCTGTTTTAAACTTGCAAAAACATAGAAAAACGCTGTTTTGAACTATTCAAACTGACAAATTCATGTTTATTTCGTGTGAAACGGCGATTTATGAGAAATGACAATAAAATAGCTGTTTTAAACTTGCAAAAACATAGAAAAACGCTGTTTTGAACTACTCAAACTGACAAATTCATGTTTCTTCCGTGCGAAACGGCGATTTATGAGAAATTACTATAAAATTGCTGTTTTAAACTTGCAAAAACATAGAAAAACGCTGTTTTTAACTATTCAAACTGATAAATTCATATTTCTTTCGTGCGAAACGGCGATTTATGAGAAATGACGATAAAATTGCAGTTTTAAACTTGCAAAAACATAGAAAAACGCTGTTTTGAACTATTCAAACTGACAAATTCATGTTTCTTTCGTGTGAAACGGCGATTTATGAGAAATGACGATAAAATTGCTGTTTTAAACTTGCAAAAACATAGAAAAACCCTGTTTTGAACTATTCAAACTGACAAATTCATGTTTCTTTCGTGTGAAACGGCGATTTATGAGAAATGACGATAATATTGCTGTTTTCAACTTGCAAAAACATAGAAAAACGCTGTTTTGAACTATTCAAACTGACAAATTCATGTTTCTTTCGTGCGAAACGGCGATTTATGAGAAATGACAATAAAATTGCTGTTTTAAACTTGCAAAAACATAGAAAAACGCTGTTTTCAACTATTCAAACTGATAAATTCATGTTTCTTACGTTCCAAACGGTGGATTTTTGTGAAATCACGATAAAATTGCTGTTTTAAACTTGCAAAAACATAGAAAAACGCTGTTTTGAACTATTCAAACTGACAAATTCATGTTTCTTTCGTGCGAAACGGCGATTTATGATAAATGACGATAAAATTGCTGTTTTAAACTTGCAAAAACATAGAAAAACACTGTTTTGAACTATTCAAACTGACAAATTCATGTTTCTTCGTGCGAAACGGCGATTTATGAGAAATGACGATAAAATTGCTGTTTTAAACTTGCAAAAACATAGAAAAACGCTGTTTTCAACTATTCAAACTGATAAATTCATGTTTCTTACGTTAGAAATGGAGGATTTTTGTGAAATCACGATAAAATTGCTGTTTTAAACTTGCAAAAACATTGAAAAACGCTGTTTTCAACTATTCAAACTGACAAATTCATGTTTCTTCCGTGCGAAACGGCGATTTATGAGAAATTACCATAAAATTGCTGTTTTAAACTTGCAAAAACATAGAAAAACGCTGTTTTGAACTATTCAAACTGACAAATTCATGTTTCTTTCGTGTGAAACGGCGATTTATGAGAAATGACGATAAAATTGCTGTTTTAAACTTGCAAAAACATAGAAAAACGCTGTTTTGAACTACTCAAACTGACAAATTCATGTTTCTTCCGTGCTAAACGGCGATTTATGAGAAATGACGATAAAATTGCTGTTTTAAACTTGCAAAAACATTGAAAAACGCTGTTTTCAACTATTCAAACTGACAAATTCATGTTTCTTCCGTGCGAAACGGCGATTTATGAGAAATTACCATAAAATTGCTGTTTTAAACTTGCAAAAACATAGAAAAACGCTGTTTTGAACTATTCAAACTGACAAATTCATGTTTCTTTCGTGTGAAACGTAGATTTATGAGAAATGACGATAAAATTGCTGTTTTAAACTTGCAAAAACATAGAAAAACGCTGTTTTGAACTACTCAAACTGACAAATTCATGTTTCTTCCGTGCTAAACGGCGATTTATGAGAAATGACGATAAAATTGCTGTTTTAAACTTGCAAAAACATAGAAAAACGCTTTTTCAACTATTCAAACTGATAAATTCATGTTTCTTACGTTCCAAACGGTGGATTTTTGTGAAATCACGATAAAATTGCTGTTTTAAACTTGCAAAAACATAGAAAAACGCTGTTTTGATCTATTCAAACTGACAAATTCATGTTTCTTTCGTGTGAAACGGCGATTTATGAGAAATGACGATAAAATTGCTGTTTTAAACTTGCAAAAACATAGAAAAACGCTGTTTTGAACTACTCAAACTGAAAAATTCATGTTTCTTTCGTGCGAAACGGCGATTTATGATAAATGACGACTAAATTGCTGTTTTAAACTTGCAAAAACATAGAAAAACGCTGTTTTGACCTATTCAAACTGACAAATTCATGTTTCTTTCGTGTGAAACGGCGATTTATGAAAAATGACGTTAAAATTGCTGTTTTAAACTTGCAAAAACATAGAAAAACGCTGTTTTGAGCTATTCAAACTGACAAATTCATGTTTCTTTCGTGCGAAACGGCGATTTATGAGAAATGACGATAAAATTGCTGTTTTAAGCTTGCAAAAACATAGAAAAACGCTGTTTTGAACAATTCAAACTGACAAATTCATGTTTCTTTCGTGCGAAACGGAGATTTATGAGAAATGACGATAAAATTGCTGTTTTAAACTTGCAAAAACATAGAAAAACGCTGTTTTCAACTATTCAAACTGATAAATTCATGTTTCTTACGTTCCAAACGGTAGATTTTAGTGAAATCACAATAAAATTGCTGTTTTAAACTTGCAAAAACATAGAAAAACGCTGTTTTGAACTATTCAAACTGACAAATTCATGTTTCTTACGTGTGAAACGGCGATTTATGAGAAATTACGATAAAATTGCTGTTTTAAACTTGCAAAAACATAGAAAAACGCTGTTTTGAACTATTCAAACTGACAAATTCATGTTTATTTCGTGTGAAACGGCGATTTATGAGAAATGACAATAAAATAGCTGTTTTAAACTTGCAAAAACATAGAAAAACGCTGTTTTGAACTACTCAAACTGACAAATTCATGTTTCTTCCGTGCGAAACGGCGATTTATGAGAAATTACTATAAAATTGCTGTTTTAAACTTGCAAAAACATAGAAAAACGCTGTTTTTAACTATTCAAACTGATAAATTCATATTTCTTTCGTGCGAAACGGCGATTTATGAGAAATGACGATAAAATTGTAGTTTTAAACTTGCAAAAACATAGAAAAACGCTGTTTTGAACTATTCAAACTGACAAATTCATGTTTCTTTCGTGTGAAACGGCGATTTATGAGAAATGACGATAAAATTGCTGTTTTAAACTTGCAAAAACATAGAAAAACCCTGTTTTGAACTATTCAAACTGACAAATTCATGTTTCTTTCGTGTGAAACGGCGATTTATGAGAAATGACGATAATATTGCTGTTTTCAACTTGCAAAAACATAGAAAAACGCTGTTTTGAACTATTCAAACTGACAAATTCATGTTTCTTTCGTGCGAAACGGCGATTTATGAGAAATGACAATAAAATTGCTGTTTTAAACTTGCAAAAACATAGAAAAACGCTGTTTTCAACTATTCAAACTGATAAATTCATGTTTCTTACGTTCCAAACGGTGGATTTTTGTGAAATCACGATAAAATTGCTGTTTTAAACTTGCAAAAACATAGAAAAACGCTGTTTTGAACTATTCAAACTGACAAATTCATGTTTCTTTCGTGCGAAACGGCGATTTATGATAAATGACGATAAAATTGCTGTTTTAAACTTGCAAAAACATAGAAAAACACTGTTTTGAACTATTCAAACTGACAAATTCATGTTTCTTCGTGCGAAACGGCGATTTATGAGAAATGACGATAAAATTGCTGTTTTAAACTTGCAAAAACATAGAAAAACGCTGTTTTCAACTATTCAAACTGATAAATTCATGTTTCTTACGTTCGAAACGGAGGATTTTTGTGAAATCACGATAAAATTGCTGTTTTAAACTTGCAAAAACATTGAAAAACGCTGTTTTCAACTATTCAAACTGACAAATTCATGTTTCTTCCGTGCGAAACGGCGATTTATGAGAAATTACCATAAAATTGCTGTTTTAAACTTGCAAAAACATAGAAAAACGCTGTTTTGAACTATTCAAACTGACAAATTCATGTTTCTTTCGTGTGAAACGGCGATTTATGAGAAATGACGATAAAATTGCTGTTTTAAACTTGCAAAAACATAGAAAAACGCTGTTTTGAACTACTCAAACTGACAAATTCATGTTTCTTCCGTGCTAAACGGCGATTTATGAGAAATGACGATAAAATTGCTGTTTTAAACTTGCAAAAACATTGAAAAACGCTGTTTTCAACTATTTAAACTGACAAATTCATGTTTCTTCCGTGCGAAACGGCGATTTATGAGAAATTACCATAAAATTGCTGTTTTAAACTTGCAAAAACATAGAAAAACGCTGTTTTGAACTATTCAAACTGACAAATTCATGTTTCTTTCGTGTGAAACGGCGATTTATGAGAAATGACGATAAAATTGCTGTTTTAAACTTGCAAAAACATAGAAAAACGCTGTTTTGAACTACTCAAACTGACAAATTCATGTTTCTTCCGTGCTAAACGGCGATTTATGAGAAATGACGATAAAATTGCTGTTTTAAACTTGCAAAAACATAGAAAAACGCTTTTTCAACTATTCAAACTGATAAATTCATGTTTCTTACGTTCCAAACGGTGGATTTTTGTGAAATCACGATAAAATTGCTGTTTTAAACTTGCAAAAACATAGAAAAACGCTGTTTTGATCTAATCAAACTGACAAATTCATGTTTCTTTCGTGTGAAACGGCGATTTATGAGAAATGACGATAAAATTGCTGTTTTAAACTTGCAAAAACATAGAAAAACGCTGTTTTGAACTACTCAAACTGAAAAATTCATGTTTCTTTCGTGCGAAACGGCGATTTATGATAAATGACGACTAAATTGCTGTTTTAAACTTGCAAAAACATAGAAAAACGCTGTTTTGACCTATTCAAACTGACAAATTCATGTTTCTTTCGTGTGAAACGGCGATTTATGAGAAATGACGTTAAAATTGCTGTTTTAAACTTGCAAAAACATAGAAAAACGCTGTTTTGAACTATTCAAACTGACAAATTCATGTTTCTTTCGTGCGAAACGGCGATTTATGAGAAATGACGATAAAATTGCTGTTTTAAACTTGCAAAAACCTAGAAAAACGCTGTTTTGAACTATTCAAACTGACAAATTCATGTTTCTTTCGTGCGAAACGGCGATTTATGAGAAATGACGATAAAATTGCTGTTTTAAACTTGCAAAAACATAGGTTAAACGCTGTTTTGCCTATTCAAACTGACAAATTCATGTTTCTTTCGTGTGAAACGGCGATTTATGAGAAATGACGATAAAATTGCTGTTTTAAACTTGCAAAAACATAGAAAAACGCTGTTTTGAACTATTCAAACTGACAAATTCATGTTTCTTTCGTGTGAAACGGCGATTTATGAGAAATGACGATAAAATTGCTGATTTAAATTTGCAAAAACATTGAAAAACGATGTTTTTAACTATTCAAACTGACAAATTCATGTTTCTTCCGTGCGAAACGGCGATTTATGGGAAATTACTATAAAATTGCTGTTTTAAACTTGCAAAAACATAGAAAAAACGCTGTTTTGAACTATTCAAACTGACAAATTTATGTTTCTTTCGTGTGAAACGGCGATTTATGAGAAATGGCAATAAAATTGCTGTTTTAAACTTGCAAAAACTTAGAAAAACGCTGTTTTGAACTATTCAAACTGACAAATTCATGTTTCTTTCGTGTGAAACGGCGATTTATGAGAAATGACGATAAAATTGCTGTTTTAAGCTTGCAAAAACATAGAAAAAACGCTGTTTTGAACTATTCAAACTGACAAATTCATGTTTCTTTCGTGCGAAACGGCGATTTATGAGAAATGACGATAAAATTGCTGTTTCAAACTTGCAAAAACATAGAAAAACGCTGTTTTCAACTATTCAAACTGATAAATTCATGTTTCTTACGTTCCAAACGGTGGTTTTTAGTGAAATCACGATAAAATTGCTGTTTAAAACTTGCAAAAACATTGAAAAACGCTGTTTTCAACTATTCAAACTGACAAAATCATATTTCTTCCGTGCGAAACGGCGATTTATGAGAAATTACGATAAAATTGCTGTTTTAAACTTGCAAAAACATAGAAAAACGCTGTTTCGAATTATTCAAACTGACAAATTCATGTTTCTTTCGTGCGAAACGGCGATTTATGAGAAATGACGATAAAATTGCTGTTTTAAACTTGCAAAAACATAGAAAAACGCTGTTTTCAACTATTCAAACTGATAATTTCATGTTTCTTACGTTCGAAATGGTGGATTTTTGTGAAATCACGATAAAATTGCTGTTTTAAACTTGCAAAAACATAGAAAAACGCTGTTTTGAACTATTCAAACTGATAAATTCATGTTTCTTACGTTGGAAACGGTGGATTTTTGTGAAATCACGATAAAATTGCTGTTTTAAACTTGCAAAAACATTGAAAAACGCTGTTTTCAACTATTCAAACTGGCAAATTCATGTTTCTTCCGTGCGAAACGGCGATTTATGAGAAATTACGATAAAATTGCTGTTTTAAACTTGCAAAAACATAGAAAAACGCTGTTTTGAACTATTCAAACTGGCAAATTCATGTTTCTTTCGTGTGAAACGGCGATTTATGAGAAATGACGATAAAATTGCTGTTTTAAACTTGCAAAAACATAGAAAAACGCTGTTTTGAACTATTCAAACGGACAAATTCATGTTTCATTCGGGTGAAACGGCGATTTATGAGATATGACGATAAAATTGCTGTTTTAAACTTGCAAAAACCTAGAAAAACGCTGTTTTGAACTATTCAAACTGACAAATTCATGTTTCTTTCGTGTGAAACGGCGATTTATGAGAAATGACGATAAAATTGCTGTTTTAAACTTGCAAAAACATAGAAAAAGCTGTTTTGAACTATTCAAACGGACAAATTCATGTTTCATTCGGGTGAAACGGCGATTTATGAGATATGACGATAAAATTGCTGTTTTAAACTTGCAAAAACCTAGAAAAACGCTGTTTTGAACTATTCAAACTGACAAATTCATGTTTCTTTCGTGTGAAACGGCGATTTATGAGAAATGACGATAAAATTGCTGTTTTAAACTTGCAAAAACATAGAAAAACGCTGTTTTGAACTATTCAAACTGATAAATTCTTGTTTCTTACGTTGGAAACGGTGAATTTTTGTGAAATCACGATAAAATTGCTGTTTTAAACTTGCAAAAACATTGAAAAACGCTGTTTTCAACTATTCAAACTGACAAATTCATGTTTCTTCCATGCGAAACGGCGATTTATGAGAAATTACCATAAAATTGCTGTTTTAAACTTGCAAAAACATAGAAAAAGCTGTTTTGAACTATTCAAACTGACAAATTCATGTTTCTTTCGTGTGAAACGGCGATTTATGAGAAATGACGATAAAATTGCTGTTTTAAACTTGCAAAAACATAGAAAAAGCTGTTTTGAACTATTCAAACTGACAAATTCATGTTTCTTTCGTGTGAAACGGCGATTTATGAGAAATGACGATAAAATTGCTGTTTTAAACTTGCAAAAACATAGAAAAACGCTGTTTTGAACTACTCAAACTGACAAATTCATGTTTCTTCCGTGCTAAACGGCGATTTATGAGAAATGACGATAAAATTGCTGTTTTAAACTTGCAAAAACATAGAAAAACGCTGTTTTCAACTATTCAAACTGATAAATTCATGTTTCTTACGTTCGAAACGGAGGATTTTTGTGAAATCACGATAAAATTGCTGTTTTAAACTTGCAAAAACATTGAAAAACGCTGTTTTCAACTATTCAAACTGACAAATTCATGTTTCTTCCGTGCGAAACGGCGATTTATGAGAAATTACCATAAAATTGCTGTTTTAAACTTGCAAAAACATAGAAAAACGCTGTTTTGAACTATTCAAACTGACAAATTCATGTTTCTTTCGTGTGAAACGGCGATTTATGAGAAATGACGATAAAATTGCTGTTTTAAACTTGCAAAAACATAGAAAAACGCTGTTTTGAACTACTCAAACTGACAAATTCATGTTTCTTCCGTGCTAAACGGCGATTTATGAGAAATGACGATAAAATTGCTGTTTTAAACTTGCAAAAACATTGAAAAACGCTGTTTTCAACTATTCAAACTGACAAATTCATGTTTCTTCCGTGCGAAACGGCGATTTATGAGAAATTACCATAAAATTGCTGTTTAAACTTGCAAAAACATAGAAAAACGCTGTTTTGAACTATTCAAACTGACAAATTCATGTTTCTTTCGTGTGAAACGGCGATTTATGAGAAATGACGATAAAATTGCTGTTTTTAAACTTGCAAAAACATAGAAAAACGCTGTTTTGAACTACTCAAACTGACAAATTCATGTTTCTTCCGTGCTAAACGGCGATTTATGAGAAATGACGATAAAATTGCTGTTTTAAACTTGCAAAAAACATAGTAAAACGGTGTTTTCAACTATTCAAACTGATAAATTCATGTTTCTTACGTTCGAAACGGAGGATTTTTGTGAAATCACGATAAAATTGCTGTTTTAAACTTGCAAAAACATTGAAAAACGCTGTTTTCAACTATTCAAACTGACAAATTCATGTTTCTTCCGTGCGAAACGGCGATTTATTAGAAATTACCATATAATTGCTGTTTTAAACTTGCAAAAACATAGAAAAACGCTGTTTTGAACTATTCAAACTGACAAATTCATGTTTCTTTCGTGTGAAACGGCGATTTATGAGAAATGACGATAAAATTGCTGTTTTAAACTTGCAAAAACATAGAAAAACGCTGTTTTGAACTACTCAAACTGACAAATTCATGTTTCTTTCGTGCGAAACGGCGATTTATGAGAAATGACGATAAAATTGCTGTTTTAAACTTGTAAAAACATAGAAAAACGCTGTTTTCAACTATTCAAACTGATAATTTCATGTTTCTTACGTTCGAAACGGTGGATTTTTGTGAAATCACGATAAAATTGCTGTTTTAAACTTGCAAAAACATAGAAAACGCTGTTTTGAACTATTCAAACTGGCAAATTCATGTTTCTTTCGTGTGAAACGGCGATTTATGAGAATTGACGATAAAATTGCTGTTTTAAACTTGCAAAAACATAGAAAAAACGCTGTTTTGAACTATTCAAACGGACAAATTCATGTTTCTTTCGGGTGAAACGGCGATTTATGAGAAATGACGATAAAATTGCTGTTTTAAACTTGCAAAAACATAGGTTAACGCTGTTTTACCTATTCAAACTGACAAATTCATGTTTCTTTCGTGTGAAACGGCGATTTATGAGAAATGACGATAAAATTGCTGTTTTAAACTTGCAAAAACATAGAAAAACGCTGTTTTGAACTATTCAAACTGAGAAATTCATGTTTCTTTCGTGTGAAACGGCGATTTATGAGAAATGACGATAAATTGCTGTTTTAAAACTTGCAAAAACATTGAAAAACGATGTTTTTAACTATTCAAACTGACAAATTCATGTTTCTTCCGTGCGAAACGGCGATTTATGAGAAATTACTATAAAATTGCTGTTTTAAACTTGCAAAAACATAGAAAAACGCTGTTTTGAACTATTCAAACTGACAAATTCATGTTTCTTTCGTGCGAAACGGCGATTTATGAGAAATGACGATAAAATTGCTGTTTCAAACTTGCAAAAACATAGAAAAACGCTGTTTTCAACTATTCAAACTGATAAATTCATGTTTCTTACGTTCCAACGGTGGATTTTAGTGAAATCACGATAAAATTGCTGTTTTAAACTTGCAAAAACATAGAAAAACGCTGTTTTCACTATTCAAAACTGACAAATTCATGTTTCTTCCGTGCGAAACAACGATTTGTGAGAAATTACTATAAAATTGCTGTTTTAAACTTGCAAAAACATAGAAAAACGCTGTTTTGAACTATTCAAACTGACAAATTCATGTTTCTTTCGTGTGAAACGGCGATTTATGAGAAATGACGATAAAATTGCTGTTTTAAAACTTGCAAAAACATTGAAAAAACGATGTTTTTAACTATTCAAACTGACAAATTCATGTTTCTTCCGTGCGAAACGGCGATTTATGAGAAATTACTATAAATTGCTGTTTTAAACTTGCAAAAACATAGAAAAACGCTGTTTTGAACTATTCAAACTGACAAATTTATGTTTCTTTCGTGTGAAACGGCGATTTATGAGAAATGACGATAAAATTGCTGTTTTAAACTTGCAAAAACTTAGAAAACGCTGTTTTGAACTATTCAAACTGACAAATTCATGTTTCTTTCGTGTGAAACGGCGATTTATGAGAAATGACGATAAAATTGCTGTTTTAAGATTGCAAAAACATAGAAAACGCTGTTTTGAACTATTCAAACTGACAAAATTCATGTTTCTTTCGTGCGAAACAGCGATTTATGAGAAATGACGATAAAATTGCTGTTTCAAACTTGCAAAAACATAGAAAAACGCTGTTTTCAACTATTCAAACTGATAAATTCATGTTTCTTACGTTCCAAACGGTGGATTTTAGTGATATCACGATAAAATTGCTGTTTTAAACTTGCAAAAACATAGAAAAAACGCTGTTTTGAACTATTCAAACTGACAAATTCATGTTTCTTTCGTGTGAAACGGCGATTTATGAGATATGACGATAAAATTGCTGTTTTAAGCTTGCAAAAACATAGAAAAACGCTGTTTTGAACTATTCAAACTGACAAATTCATGTTTCTTTCGTGCGAAACGGCGATTTATGAGAAATGACGATAAAATTGCTGTTTCAAACTTGCAAAAACATAGAAAAACGTTGTTTTCAACTATTCAAACTGATAAATTCATGTTTCTTACGTTCCAAACGGTGGATTTTAGTGAAATGACAATAAATGACGATAAAATTGCTGTTTCAAACTTGCAAAAACATAGAAAAAACGCTGTTTTGAACTATTCAAACTGACAAATTCATGTTTCTTTCGTGTGAAACGGCGATTAATGAGAAATGACGATAAAATTGCTGTTTTAAACTTGCAAAAACATTGAAAAACGATGTTTTTAACTATTCAAACTGACAAATTCATGTTTCTTCCGTGCGAAACGGCGATTTATGAGAAATTACTATAAAATTGCTGTTTTAAACTTGCAAAAACATAGAAAAACGCTGTTTTGAACTATTCAAACTGACAAATTATGTTTCTTTCGTGTGAAACGGCGATTTATGAGAAATGACGATAAAATTGCTGTTTTAAACTTGCAAAAACTTAGAAAAACGCTGTTTTGAACTATTCAAACTGACAAATTCATGTTTTTTTCGTGTGAAACGGCGATTTATGAGAAATGACGATAAAATTGCTGTTTTAAAGCTTGCAAAAACATAGAAAAACGCTGTTTTGAACTATTCAAACTGACAAATTCATGTTTCTTTCGTGCGAAACGGCGATTTATGAGAAATGACGATAAAATTGCTGTTTCAAACATGCAAAAACATAGAAAAACGCTGTTTTCAACTATTCAAACTAATAAATTCATGTTTCTTACGTTCCAAACGGTGGATTTTAGTGAAATCACGATAAAATTGCTGTTTTAAACTTGCAAAAACATTGAAAAACGCTGTTTTTAACTATTCAAACTGACAAAATCATATTTCTTTCGTGCGAAACGGCGATTTATGAGAAATTACGATAAAATTGCTGTTTTAA
>CAWWDY010000531.1:0-36719 GCA_963942605.1 Poecilus cupreus
TGAAAACAGCGTTTTTCAATGTTTTTGCAAGTTTAAAACAGCAATTTTATCGTGATTTCACAAAAATCCACCGTTTCGAACGTAAGAAACATGAATTTATCAGTTTGAATAGTTGAAAATAGCGTTTTTCTATGTTTTTGCAAGTTTAAAACAGCAATTTTATCGTCGTTTCTCATAAATCACCGTTTCGCACGAAAGAAACATGAATTTGTCAGTTTGAATAGTTCAAAACAGCGTTTTTCTATGTTTTTGCAAGTTTAAAACCGCAATTTTATCGTCATTTCTCATAAATCGCCGTTTCGCACGAATGAAACATGAATTTGTCAGTTTGAATAGTTCAAAACAGCGTTTTTCTATGTTTTTGCAAGTTTAAAACAGCAATTTTATCGTCATTTCTCATATATCGCCGTTTCGCACGAAAGAAACATGAATTTGTCAGTTTGAATAGTTCAAAACAGCGTTTTTCTATGTTTTTGCAAGTTTAAAACAGCAATTTTATCGTCATTTCTCATAAATCGCCGTTTCGCACGAAAGAAACATGAATTTATCAGTTTGAATAGTTGAAAATAGCGTTTTTCTATGTTTTTGCAAGTTTAAAACAGCAATTTTATCGTCATTTCTCATAAATCGCCGTTTCGCACGAAAGAAACATGAATTTGTCAGTTTGAATAGTTCAAAACAGCGTTTTTCTATGTTTTTGCAAGTTTAAAACAGCATTTTTATTGTCATTTCTCATAAATCACCGTTTCGCACGAAAGAAACATGAATTTGTCAGTTTTAATAGTTCAAAACAGCGTTTTTCTATGTTTTTGCAAGTTTAAAACAGCAATTTTATCGTCATTTCTCATAAATCGCCGTTTCGCACGGAAGAAACATGAATTTGTCAGTTTGAATAGTTGAAAACAGAGTTTTTCAATGTTTTTGCAAGTTTAAAACAGCAATTTTATCGTGATTTCACAAAAATCCACCGTTTCGCACGAAAGAAACATGAATTTGTCAGTTTGAATAGTTCAAAACAGCGTTTTTCTATGTTTTTTGCCAGTTTAAAACAGCAATTTTATCATCATTTCTCATAAATCGCCGTTTCGCACGAAAGAAACATGAATTTATCAGTTTGAACAGTTGAAAACAGCGTTTTTCAATGTTTTTGCAAGTTTAAAACAGCACAATTTTATCGTGATTTCACAAAAATCCACCGTTTCGAACGTAAGAAACATGAATTTATCAGTTTGAATAGTTGAAAATAGCGTTTTTCTATGTTTTTGCAAGTTTCAAACAGCAATTTTATCGTCGTTTCTCATAAATCACCGTTTCGCACGAAAGAAACATGAATTTGTCAGTTTGAATAGTTCAAAACAGCGTTTTTCTATGTTTTTACAAGTTTAAAACAGCAATTTTATCGTTATTTCTCATAAATCGCCGTTTCACACGAAAAAAACTTGAATTTGTCAGTTTGAATAGTTCAAAACAGCGTTTTTCTATGTTTTTGCAAGTTTATAACAGCAATTTTATCGTCATTTCTCATATATCGCCGTTTCGCACGAAAAAAACATGAATTTATCAGTTTGAATAGTTCAAAACAGCGTTTTTCTATGTTTTTGCAAGTTTAAAACAGCAATTTTATCGTCATTTCTCATAAATCGCCGTTTCGCACGAAAGAAACATGAGTTTATCAGTTTGAATAGTTGAAAACAGCGTTTTTCAATGTTTTTGCAAGTTTAAAACAGCAATTTTATCGTGATTTCACAAAAATCCACCGTTTCGAACGTAAAAAACATGTATTTATCAGTTTGAATAGTTGAAAACAGCGTTTTTCTATGTTTTTGCAAGTTTAAAACAGCAATTTTATCGTAATTTCTCTTAAATCGCCGTTTCGCACGCAAGAAACATGAATTTGTCAGTCTGAATAGTTCAAAACAGCGTTTTTCTATGTTTTTGCAAGTTAAAAACAGCAATTTTATCGTCATTTCTCATAAATCGCCGTTTCACACGAAAGAAACATGAATTTATCAGTTTGAATAGTTGAAAACAGCGTTTTTCTATGTTTTTGCAAGTTTAAAACACCAATTTTATCGTTATTTCTCATAAATCGCCGTTTCGCACGAAAGAAACATGAATTTGTCAGTTTAAATAGTTCAAAACAGCGTTTTTCTATGTTTTTGCAAGTTTAAAACAGCAATTCTATCGTCATTTCTCATAAATCGCCGTTTCGCACGGAAGAAACATGAATTTGTCAGTTTGAATAGTTGAAAACAGAGTTTTTCAATGTTTTTGCAAGTTTAAAACAGCAATTTTATCGTGATTTCACAAAAATCCACCGTTTCGAACGTAAGAAACATGAATTTATCAGTTTGAATAGTTGAAAATAGCGTTTTTCTATGTTTTTGCAAGTTTAAAACAGCAATTTTATCGTCATTTCTCATAAATCGCCGTTTCGCACGAATGAAACATGAATTTGTCAGTTTGAATAGTTCAAAACAGCGTTTTTCAATGTTTTTGCAAGTTTAAAACAGCAATTTTATCGTCATTTCTCATATATCGCCGTTTCGCACGAAAGAAACATGAATTTGTCAGTTTGAATAGTTCAAAACAGCGTTTTTCTATGTTTTTGCAAGTTTAAAAACAGCAATTTTATCGTCATTTCTCATAAATCGCCGTTTCGCACGAACGAAACATGAATTTATCAGTTTGAATAGTTGAAAATAGCGTTTTTCTATGTTTTTGCAAGTTTAAAACAGCAATTTTATCGTCATTTCTCATAAATCGCCGTTTCGCACGAATGAAACATGAATTTGTCAGTTTGAATAGTTCAAAACAGCGTTTTTCTATGTTTTTGCAAGTTTAAAACAGCAATTTTATCGTCATTTCTCATATATCGCCGTTTCGCACGAAAGAAACATGAATTTGTCAGTTTGAATAGTTCAAAACAGCGTTTTTCTATGTTTTTGCAAGTTTAAAACAGCTATTTTATCGTCATTTCTCATAAATCGCCGTTTCGCACGAAAGAAACATGAATTTATCAGTTTGAATAGTTGAAAACAGCGTTTTTCTATGTTTTTGCAAGTTTAAAACAGCAATTTTATCGTCATTTCTCATAAATCACCGTTTCGCACGAAAGAAACATGAATTTGTCAGTTTGAATAGTTCAAAACAGCGTTTTTCTATGTTTTTGCCAGTTTAAAACAGCAATTTTATCATCATTTCTCATAAATCGCCGTTTCGCACGAAAGAAACATGAATTTATCAGTTTGAATAGTTGAAAACAGCGTTTTTCAATGTTTTTGCAAGTTTAAAACAGCAATTTTATCGTGATTTCACAAAAATCCACCGTTTCGAACGTAAGAAACATGAATTTATCAGTTTGAATAGTTGAAAATAGCGTTTTTCTATGTTTTTGCAAGTTTAAAACAGCAATTTTATCGTCGTTTCTCATAAATCACCGTTTCGCACGAAAGAAACATGAATTTGTCAGTTTAAATAGTTCAAAACAGCGTTTTTCTATGTTTTTACAAGTTTAAAACAGCAATTTTATAGTTATTTCTCATAAATCGCCGTTTCACACGAAAAAAACTTGAATTTGTCAGTTTGAATAGTTCAAAACAGCGTTTTTCTATGTTTTTGCAAGTTTATAACAGCAATTTTATCGTCATTTCTCATATATCGCCGTTTCGCACGAAAAAAACATGAATTTATCAGTTTGAATAGTTCAAAACAGCGTTTTTCTATGTTTTTGCAAGTTTAAAACAGCAATTTTATCGTCATTTCTCATAAATCGCCGTTTCGCACGAAAGAAACATGAGTTTATCAGTTTGAATAGTTGAAAACAGCGTTTTTCAATGTTTTTGCAAGTTTAAAATAGCAATTTTATCGTGATTTCACAAAAATCCACCGTTTCGAACGTAAAAAACATGTATTTATCAGTTTGAATAGTTGAAAACAGCGTTTTTCTATGTTTTTGCAAGTTTAAAACAGCAATTTTATCGTCATTTCTCTTAAATCGCCGTTTCGCACGCAAGAAACATGAATTTGTCAGTCTGAATAGTTCAAAACAGCTTTTTTCTATGTTTTTGCAAGTTTAAAACAGCAATTTTATCGTCATTTCTCATAAATCGCCGTTTCACACGAAATAAACATGAATTTATCAGTTTGAATAGTTGAAAACAGCGTTTTTCTATGTTTTTGCAAGTTTTAAAACACCAATTTTATCGTTATTTCTCATAAATCGCCGTTTCGCACGAAAGAAACATGAATTTGTCAGTTTAAATAGTTCAAAACAGCGTTTTTCTATGTTTTTGCAAGTTTAAAAACAGCAATTTTATCGTCAATTCTCATAAATCGCCGTTTCGCACGAAAGAAACATGAATTTGTCAGTTTGAATAGTTCAAAACAGCGTTTTTCTATGTTTTTGCAAGTTTAAAACAGCAATTTTATCGTCATTTCTCATAAATCGCCGTTTCACACGAAAAAAACATGAATTTGTCAGTTGAATAGTTCAAAACAGCGTTTTTCAATGTTTTTGCAAGTTTAAAACAGCAATTTTATCGTCATTTCTCATAAATCGCCGTTTCATAGGAAAGAAACATGAATTTATCAGTTTGAATAGTTGAAAACAGCGTTTTTCTATGTTTTTGCAAGTTTAAAACAGCAATTTTATCGTCATTTCTCTTAAATCGCCGTTTCGCACGCAAGAAACATGAATTTGTCAGTCTGAATAATTCAAAACAGCGTTTTTCTATGTTTTTGCAAGTTTAAAACAGCAATTTTATCGTCATTTCTCATAAATCGCCGTTTCACACGAAAGAAACATGAATTTATCAGTTTGAATAGTTGAAAACAGCGTTTTTCTATGTTTTTGCAAGTTTAAAACACCAATTTTATCGTTATTTCTCATAAATCGCCGTTTCGCACGAAAGAAACATGAATTTGTCAGTTTAAATAGTTCAAAACAGCGTTTTTCTATGTTTTTGCAAGTTTAAAACAGCAATTTAATCGTGATTTCACAAAAATCCACCGTTTCGAACGTAAGAAACATGAATTTATCAGTTTGAATAGTTGAAAATAGCGTTTTTCTATGTTTTTGCAAGTTTAAAACAGCAATTTTATCGTCATTTCTCATAAATCGCCGTTTCGCACGAAAGAAACATGAATTTGTCAGTTTGAATAGTTCAAAACAGCGTTTTCTATGTTTTTGCAAGTTTAAAACAGCAATTTTATCGTCATTTCTCATAAATCGCCGTTTCGCACGAAAGAAACATGAATTTGTCTTGTTTGAATAGTTCAAAACAGCGTTTTTCTATGTTTTTGCAAGTTTAAAACATCAATTTTATCGTCATTTCTCATAAATCGCCGTTTCACACGAAAGAAACATGAATTTGTCAGTTTGAATAGTTCAAAACAGCGTTTTTCTATGTTTTTGCAAGTTTAAAACAGCAATTTTATCGTAATTTCTCATAAATCGCCGTTTCGCACGGAAAAAACATGATTTTATTAGTTTGAATAGTTGAAAACAGCGTTTTTCAAGGTTTTTGCAAGTTTAAAACAGCAATTTTATTGTGATTTCACAAAAATCCACCGTTTCGAACGTAAGAAACATGAATTTATCAGTTTGAATAGTTGAAAACAGCGTTTTTCTATGTTTTGTCAAGTTTAAAACAGCAATTTTATCGTCATTTCTCATAAATCGCCGTTTCGCACGAAAGAAACTTGAATTTGTCAGTTTGAATAGTTCAAAACAGCGTTTTTCTATGTTTTTGCAAGTTTAAAACAGCAATTTTATTGTCATTTCACATAAATCGCCGTTTCGCACGAAAGAAACATGAATTTGTCAGTTTGAATAGTTCAAAACAGCGTTTTTCTATGTTTTTGCAAGTTTAAAACAGCAATTTTATAGTCATTTCTCATAAATCGCCGTTTCACACGAAAAAAAACATGAATTTGTCAGTTTGAATAGTTCAAAACAGCGTTTTTCTATGTTTTTGCAAGTTTAAAACAGCAATTTTATCGTCATTTCTCATAAATCGCCGTTTCGCACGAAAAAAACATGAATTTGTCAGTTTGAATAGTTCAAAACAGCGTTTTTCTATGTTTTTGCAAGTTTAAAACAGCAATTTTATCGTCATTTCTTATAAATCGCCGTTTCGCACGAAAGAAACATGAATTTATCAGTTTGAATAGTTGAAAACAGCGTTTTTCTAAGTTTTTGCAAGTTTAAAACAGCAATTTTATCGTCATTTCTCATAAATTGCCGTTTCGCACGAAAGAAACATGAATTTGTCAGTTTGAATAGTTCAAAACAGCGTTTTTCTATGTTTTTGCAAGTTTAAAACAGCAATTTTATAGTCATTTCTCATAAATCGCCGTTTCACACGAAAGAAACATGAATTCATCAGTTTGATTAGTTGAAAACAGCGTTTTTTATGTTTTTACAAGTTTAAAACAGCAATTTGAATCTCATAATTCGCCGTTTCGCACGAAAGAAACATTTCACCCAATCCAAACACCACAAACACCAAACTTAAAACCGCGAACCCCAATCCCCAAACTCTAACCCCAACCCTCAACCTCAAACCTCAAACCTCGAACCCCAAACCTCAAACCTCGAACCCCAAACCCCAAACCTCAAACATCGAACCCCAACCCCAAACTTAAAACCTCGAACCCCAAACCACAAAACTGAATTTGTCAGTTTGGATAGTTCAAAACAGCGTTTTCTATGTTTTTGCAAGTTTAAAACAGCATTTTAAATACGTCAGTTTAGATTGTTGAAAACAGCGTTTTCTTGGTTTTGCTAGTTTAAAACAGCAGTTTCATCGTGATTTCACAAAAATCCACCGTTTCGAACTAAAGAAACATGAATTTATCAGTTTGCATAGTTAAAAACAGCGTTTTTCTTGTTTTTGCAAGTTTAAAACAGTAATTTTATCGTCATTTCTCATAAATCGCCGTTTCGCACGAAATAAACATGAATTTATCAGTTTGAATAGTTGAATACAGCGTTTTTCTATGTTTTTGCAAGTTTAAAACAGCAATTTTATCGTCATTTCTCATAAATCGCCGTTTCGCACGAAAGAAACATGAATTTATCAGTTTGAACAGTTGAAAACAGCGTTTTTAGATGTTTTTGCAAGTTTAAAACAGCAATTTTATCGTCATTTCTCATAAATCGCCGTTTCACACGAAAGAAACATGAATTTGTCAGTTTGAATAGTTCAAAACAGCGTTTTTTATGTTTTTGCAAGTTTAAAACAGCAATTTTATCGTTATTTCTCATAAATCGCCGTTTCGCACGAAAGAAACATGAATTTGTCTTGTTTGAATAGTTCAAAACAGCGTTTTTCTATGTTTTTGCAAGTTTAAAACAGCAATTTTATCGTCATTTCTCATAAATCGCCGTTTCACGCGAAAGAAACATTAATTTGTCAGTTTGAATAGTTGAAAACAGCGTTTTTCAATAATTTTGCAAGTTTAAAACAGCAATTTTATCGTGATTTCACAAAAATCCACCGTTTCGAACGTAAGAAACTTGAATTTATCAGTTTGAATAGTTGAAAACAGCGTTTTTCTATGTTTTTGCAAGTTTAAAACAGCAATTTTATCGTCATTTCTCATAAATCGCCGTTTCGCACGAAAGAAACATGAATTTGTCAGTTTGAATAGTTCAAAACAGCGTTTTTCTATGTTTTTGCAAGTTTAAAACAGCAATTTTATCGTCATTTCCCATAAATCGCCGTTTCGCACGAAAGAAACATGAATTTGTCAGTTTGAATGGTTCAAAACAGCGTTTTTCTATGTTTTTGCAAGTTTAAAACAGCAATTTTATCGTCATTTCTCATAAATCGCCGTTTCGCACGAAAGAAACATGAATTTGTCAGTTTGAATAGTTGAAAACAGCGTTTTTCTATGTTTTTGCAAATTTAAAACAGCAATTTAATCGTCATTTCTCATAACTCTCCGTTTCGCACAAAAGAAACATGAATTTGTCAGTTTGAATAGTTCGAAACAGCGTTTTTCTATGTTTTTGCAAGTTTAAAACAGCAATTTTATCGTCATTTCTCATAAATCGCCGTTTCGCACGAAAGAAACATGAATTTGTCAGTTTGAATAGTTGAAAACAGCGTTTTTCTATGTTTTTGCAAATTTAAAACAGCAATTTTATCGTCATTACTCATAACTCTCCGTTTCGCACAAAAGAAACATGAATTTGTCAGTTTGAATAGTTCGAAACAGCCTTTTTCTATGTTTTTGCAAGTTTAAAACAGCAATTTTATCGTCATTTCTCATAAATCGCCGTTTCACACGAAAGAAACATGAATTTGTCAGTTTGATTAGTTCAAAACAGCGTTTTTCTATGTTTTTGCAAGTTTAAAACAGCAATTTTATTGTAATTTCTCATAAATCGCCGTTTCGCACGGAAAAAAACATGAATTTGTCAGTTTGAATAGTTCAAAACAGCGTTTTTCTATGTTTTTGCAAGTTTAAAACAGCAATTTTATCGTCATTTCTCATAAATCGCCGTTTCGCACGAAAGAAACATGAATTTGTCAGTTTGAATAGTTGAAAACAGCGTTTTTCTATGTTTTTGCATGTTTAAAACAGCAATTTTATCGTCATTTCTCATAAATCGCCGTTTCACGCGAAAGAAACATGAATTTGTCAGTTTGAATAGTTGAAAACAGCGTTTTTCAATAATTTTGCAAGTTTAAAACAGCAATTTTTTCGTGATTTCACAAAAATCCACCGTTTCGAACGTAAGAATTTTGAATTTATCAGTTTGAATAGTTGAAAACAGCGTTTTTCTATGTTTTTGCAAGTTTAAAACAGCAATTTTATCGTCATTTCTCATAAATCGCCGTTTCGCACGAAAGAAACATGAATTTGTCAGTTTGAATAGTTCAAAACAGCGTTTTTCTATGTTTTTGCAAGTTTAAAACAGCAATTTTATCGTCATTTCTCATAAATCGCCGTTTCGCACGAAAGAAACATGAATTTGTCAGTTTGAATAGTTCAAAACAGCGTTTTTCTATGTTTTTGCAAGTTTAAAACAGCAATTTTATCGTCATTTCTCATAAATCGCCGTTTCGCACGAAAGAAACATGAATTTGTCAGTTTGAATAGTTGAAAACAGCGTTTTTCTATGTTTTTGCATGTTTAAAACAGCAATTTAATCGTCATTTCTCATAACTCTCCGTTTCGCACAAAAGAAACATGAATTTGTCAGTTTGAATAGTTCGAAACAGCGTTTTTCTATGTTTTTGCAAGTTTAAAAACAGCAATTTTATAGTCATTTCTCATAAATCGCCGTTTCACACGAAAAAAACATGAATTTGTCAGTTTGAATAGTTCAAAACAGCGTTTTTCTATGTTTTTGCAAGTTTAAAACAGCAATTTTATCGTCATTTCTCATAAATCGCCGTTTCGCACGAAAAAAACATGAATTTGTCAGTTTGAATAGTTCAAAACAGCGTTTTTCTATGTTTTTGCAAGTTTAAAAACAGCAATTTTATCGTCATTTCTTATAAATCGCCGTTTCGCACGAAAGAAACATGAATTTATCAGTTTGAATCTTTGAAAACAGCGTTTTTCTAAGTTTTTGCAAGTTTAAAACAGCAATTTTATCGTCATTTCTCATAAATTGCCGTTTCGCACGAAAGAAACATGAATTTGTCAGTTTGAATAGTTCAAAACAGCGTTTTTCTATGTTTTTGCAAGTTTAAAACAGCAATTTTATAGTCATTTCTCATAAATCGCCGTTTCACACGAAAGAAACATGAATTCATCAGTTTGATTAGTTGAAAACAGCGTTTTTTATGTTTTTACAAGTTTAAAACAGCAATTTGAATCTCATAATTCGCCGTTTCGCACGAAAGAAACATTTCACCCAATCCAAACACCACAAACACCAAACTTAAAACCGCGAACCCCAATCCCCAAACTCTAACCCCAACCCTCAACCCCAAACCTCAAACCTCGAACCCCAAACCTCAAACCTCGAACCCCAAACCCCAAACCTCAAACATCGAACCCCAACCCCAAACTTAAAACCTCGAACCCCAAACCACAAAACTGAATTTGTCAGTTTGGATAGTTCAAAACAGCGTTTTCTATGTTTTTGCAAGTTTAAAACAGCATTTTAATACGTCAGTTTAGATTGTTGAAAACAGCGTTTTCTTGGTTTTGCTAGTTTAAAACAGCAGTTTCATCGTGATTTCACAAAAATCCACCGTTTCGAACTAAAGAAACATGAATTTATCAGTTTGCATAGTTAAAAACAGCGTTTTTCTTGTTTTTGCAAGTTTAAAACAGTAATTTTATCGTCATTTCTCATAAATCGCCGTTTCGCACGAAATAAACATGAATTTATCAGTTTGAATAGTTGAATACAGCGTTTTTCTATGTTTTTGCAAGTTTAAAACAGCAATTTTATCGTCATTTCTCATAAATCGCCGTTTCGCACGAAAGAAACATGAATTTATCAGTTTGAACAGTTGAAAACAGCGTTTTTAGATGTTTTTGCAAGTTTAAAACAGCAATTTTATCGTCATTTCTCATAAATCGCCGTTTCACACGAAAGAAACATGAATTTGTCAGTTTGAATAGTTCAAAACAGCGTTTTTTATGTTTTTGCAAGTTTAAAACAGCAATTTTATCGTTATTTCTCATAAATCGCCGTTTCGCACGAAAGAAACATGAATTTGTCTTGTTTGAATAGTTCAAAACAGCGTTTTTTCTATGTTTTTGCAAGTTTAAAACAGCAATTTTATCGTCATTTCTCATAAATCGCCGTTTCACGCGAAAGAAACATGAATTTGTCAGTTTGAATAGTTGAAAACAGCGTTTTTCAATAATTTTGCAAGTTTAAAACAGCAATTTTATCGTGATTTCACAAAAATCCACCGTTTCGAACGTAAGAAACTTGAATTTATCAGTTTGAATAGTTGAAAACAGCGTTTTTCTATGTTTTTGCAAGTTTAAAACAGCAATTTTATCGTCATTTCTCATAAATCGCCGTTTCGCACGAAAGAAACATGAATTTGTCAGTTTGAATAGTTCAAAACAGCGTTTTTCTATGTTTTTGCAAGTTTAAAACAGCAATTTTATCGTCATTTCCCATAAATCGCCGTTTCGCACGAAAGAAACATGAATTTGTCAGTTTGAATGGTTCAAAACAGCGTTTTTCTATGTTTTTGCAAGTTTAAAACAGCAATTTTATCGTCATTTCTCATAAATCGCCGTTTCGCACGAAAGAAACATGAATTTGTCAGTTTGAATGGTTCAAAACAGCGTTTTTCTATGTTTTTGCAAGTTTAAAACAGCAATTTTATCGTCATTTCTCATAAATCGCCGTTTCGCACGAAAGAAACATGAATTTGTCAGTTTGAATAGTTGAAAACAGCGTTTTTCTATGTTTTTGCAAATTTAAAACAGCAATTTAATCGTCATTTCTCATAACTCTCCGTTTCGCACAAAAGAAACATGAATTTGTCAGTTTGAATAGTTCGAAACAGCGTTTTTCTATGTTTTTGCAAGTTTAAAACAGCAATTTTATCGTCATTTCTCATAAATCGCCGTTTCGCACGAAAGAAACATGAATTTGTCAGTTTGAATAGTTGAAAACAGCGTTTTTCTATGTTTTTGCAAATTTAAAACAGCAATTTTATCGTCATTACTCATAACTCTCCGTTTCGCACAAAAGAAACATGAATTTGTCAGTTTGAATAGTTCGAAACAGCCTTTTTCTATGTTTTTGCAAGTTTAAAACAGCAATTTTATCGTCATTTCTCATAAATCGCCGTTTCACACGAAAGAAACATGAATTTGTCAGTTTGATTAGTTCAAAACAGCGTTTTTCTATGTTTTTGCAAGTTTAAAACAGCAATTTTATTGTAATTTCTCATAAATCGCCGTTTCGCACGGAAAAAACATGAATTTGTCAGTTTGAATAGTTCAAAACAGCGTTTTTCTATGTTTTTGCAAGTTTAAAACAGCAATTTTATCGTCATTTCTCATAAATCGCCGTTTCGCACGAAAGAAACATGAATTTGTCAGTTTGAATAGTTGAAAACAGCGTTTTTCTATGTTTTTGCATGTTTAAAACAGCAATTTTATCGTCATTTCTCATAAATCGCCGTTTCACGCGAAAGAAACATGAATTTGTCAGTTTGAATAGTTGAAAACAGCGTTTTTCAATAATTTTGCAAGTTTAAAACAGCAATTTTTTCGTGATTTCACAAAAATCCACCGTTTCGAACGTAAGAATTTTGAATTTATCAGTTTGAATAGTTGAAAACAGCGTTTTTCTATGTTTTTGCAAGTTTAAAACAGCAATTTTATCGTCATTTCTCATAAATCGCCGTTTCGCACGAAAGAAACATGAATTTGTCAGTTTGAATAGTTCAAAACAGCGTTTTTCTATGTTTTTGCAAGTTTAAAACAGCAATTTTATCGTCATTTCTCATAAATCGCCGTTTCGCACGAAAGAAACATGAATTTGTCAGTTTGAATAGTTCAAAACAGCGTTTTTCTATGTTTTTGCAAGTTTAAAACAGCAATTTTATCGTCATTTCTCATAAATCGCCGTTTCGCACGAAAGAAACATGAATTTGTCAGTTTGAATAGTTGAAAACAGCGTTTTTCTATGTTTTTGCATGTTTAAAACAGCAATTTAATCGTCATTTCTCATAACTCTCCGTTTCGCACAAAAGAAACATGAATTTGTCAGTTTGAATAGTTCGAAACAGCGTTTTTCTATGTTTTTGCAAGTTTAAAACAGCAATTTTATAGTCATTTCTCATAAATCGCCGTTTCACACGAAAAAAACATGAATTTGTCAGTTTGAATAGTTCAAAACAGCGTTTTTCTATGTTTTTGCAAGTTTAAAACAGCAATTTTATCGTCATTTCTCATAAATCGCCGTTTCGCACGAAAAAAACATGAATTTGTCAGTTTGAATAGTTCAAAACAGCGTTTTTCTATGTTTTTGCAAGTTTAAAACAGCAATTTTATCGTCATTTCTTATAAATCGCCGTTTCGCACGAAAGAAACATGAATTTATCAGTTTGAATCTTTGAAAACAGCGTTTTTCTAAGTTTTTGCAAGTTTAAAACAGCAATTTTATCGTCATTTCTCATAAATTGCCGTTTCGCACGAAAGAAACATGAATTTGTCAGTTTGAATAGTTCAAAACAGCGTTTTTCTATGTTTTTGCAAGTTTAAAACAGCAATTTTATAGTCATTTCTCATAAATCGCCGTTTCACACGAAAGAAACATGAATTCATCAGTTTGATTAGTTGAAAACAGCGTTTTTTATGTTTTTACAAGTTTAAAACAGCAATTTGAATCTCATAATTCGCCGTTTCGCACGAAAGAAACATTTCACCCAATCCAAACACCACAAACACCAAACTTAAAACCGCGAACCCCAATCCCCAAACTCTAACCCCAACCCTCAACCCCAAACCTCAAACCTCGAACCCCAAACCTCAAACCTCGAACCCCAAACCCCAAACCTCAAACATCGAACCCCAACCCCAAACTTAAAACCTCGAACCCCAAACCACAAAACTGAATTTGTCAGTTTGGATAGTTCAAAACAGCGTTTTCTATGTTTTTGCAAGTTTAAAACAGCATTTTAATACGTCAGTTTAGATTGTTGAAAACAGCGTTTTCTTGGTTTTGCTAGTTTAAAACAGCAGTTTCATCGTGATTTCACAAAAATCCACCGTTTCGAACTAAAGAAACATGAATTTATCAGTTTGCATAGTTAAAAACAGCGTTTTTCTTGTTTTTGCAAGTTTAAAACAGTAATTTTATCGTCATTTCTCATAAATCGCCGTTTCGCACGAAATAAACATGAATTTATCAGTTTGAATAGTTGAATACAGCGTTTTTCTATGTTTTTGCAAGTTTAAAACAGCAATTTTATCGTCATTTCTCATAAATCGCCGTTTCGCACGAAAGAAACATGAATTTATCAGTTTGAACAGTTGAAAACAGCGTTTTTAGATGTTTTTGCAAGTTTAAAACAGCAATTTTATCGTCATTTCTCATAAATCGCCGTTTCACACGAAAGAAACATGAATTTGTCAGTTTGAATAGTTCAAAACAGCGTTTTTTATGTTTTTGCAAGTTTAAAACAGCAATTTTATCGTTATTTCTCATAAATCGCCGTTTCGCACGAAAGAAACATGAATTTGTCTTGTTTGAATAGTTCAAAACAGCGTTTTTCTATGTTTTTGCAAGTTTAAAACAGCAATTTTATCGTCATTTCTCATAAATCGCCGTTTCACGCGAAAGAAACATGAATTTGTCAGTTTGAATAGTTGAAAACAGCGTTTTTCAATAATTTTGCAAGTTTAAAACAGCAATTTTATCGTGATTTCACAAAAATCCACCGTTTCGAACGTAAGAAACTTGAATTTATCAGTTTGAATAGTTGAAAACAGCGTTTTTCTATGTTTTTGCAAGTTTAAAACAGCAATTTTATCGTCATTTCTCATAAATCGCCGTTTCGCACGAAAGAAACATGAATTTGTCAGTTTGAATAGTTCAAAACAGCGTTTTTCTATGTTTTTGCAAGTTTAAAACAGCAATTTTATCGTCATTTCCCATAAATCGCCGTTTCGCACGAAAGAAACATGAATTTGTCAGTTTGAATGGTTCAAAACAGCGTTTTTCTATGTTTTTGCAAGTTTAAAACAGCAATTTTATCGTCATTTCTCATAAATCGCCGTTTTCGCACGAAAGAAACATGAATTTGTCAGTTTGAATAGTTGAAAACAGCGTTTTTCTATGTTTTTGCAAATTTAAAACAGCAATTTAATCGTCATTTCTCATAACTCTCCGTTTCGCACAAAAGAAACATGAATTTGTCAGTTTGAATAGTTCGAAACAGCGTTTTTCTATGTTTTTGCAAGTTTAAAACAGCAATTTTATCGTCATTTCTCATAAATCGCCGTTTCGCACGAAAGAAACATGAATTTGTCAGTTTGAATAGTTGAAAACAGCGTTTTTCTATGTTTTTGCAAATTTAAAACAGCAATTTTATCGTCATTACTCATAACTCTCCGTTTCGCACAAAAGAAACATGAATTTGTCAGTTTGAATAGTTCGAAACAGCCTTTTTCTATGTTTTTGCAAGTTTAAAACAGCAATTTTATCGTCATTTCTCATAAATCGCCGTTTCACACGAAAGAAACATGAATTTGTCAGTTTGATTAGTTCAAAACAGCGTTTTTCTATGTTTTTGCAAGTTTAAAACAGCAATTTTATTGTAATTTCTCATAAATCGCCGTTTCGCACGGAAAAAACATGAATTTGTCAGTTTGAATAGTTCAAAACAGCGTTTTTCTATGTTTTTGCAAGTTTAAAACAGCAATTTTATCGTCATTTCTCATAAATCGCCGTTTCGCACGAAAGAAACATGAATTTGTCAGTTTGAATAGTTCAAAACAACGTTTTTCTATGTTTTTTGCAAGTTTAAAACTGCAATTTTATCGTCTTTTCTCATAAATCGCCGTATCGCACGAAAGAAACATGAATTTGTCTGTTTGAATAGTTCAAAACAGCGTTTTACTATGTTTTGCAAGTTTAAAACAGCAATTTTATCGTCATTTCTCATAAATCGCCGTTTCACGCGAAAGAAACATGAATTTGTCAGTTTGAATAGTTGAAAACAGCGTTTTTCAATAATTTTGCAAGTTTAAAACAGCAATTTTTTCGTGATTTCACAAAAATCCACCGTTTCGAACGTAAGAATTTTGAATTTATCAGTTTGAATAGTTGAAAACAGCGTTTTTCTATGTTTTTGCAAGTTTAAAACAGCAATTTTATCGTCATTTCTCATAAATCGCCGTTTCGCACGAAAGAAACATGAATTTGTCAGTTTGAATAGTTCAAAACAGCGTTTTTCTATGTTTTTGCAAGTTTAAAACAGCAATTTTATCGTCATTTCTCATAAATCGCCGTTTCGCACGAAAGAAACATGAATTTGTCAGTTTGAATAGTTCAAAACATAGTTTTTCTATGTTTTTGCAAGTTTAAAACAGCAATTTTATCGTCATTTCTCATAAATCGCCGTTTCGCACGAAAGAAACATGAATTTGTCAGTTTGAATAGTTGAAAACAGCGTTTTTCTATGTTTTTGCAAATTTAAAACAGCAATTTAATCGTCATTTCTCATAACTCTCCGTTTCGCACAAAAGAAAACATGAATTTGTCAGTTTGAATAGTTGAAAACAGCGTTTTTCTATGTTTTTGCAAATTTAAAACAGCAATTTAATCGTCATTTCTCATAACTCTCCGTTTCGCACAAAAGAAACATGAATTTGTCAGTTTGAATAGTTCGAAACAGCGTTTTTCTATGTTTTTGCAAGTTTAAAACAGCAATTTTATCGTCATTTCTCATAAATCGCCGTTTCGCACGAAAGAAACATGAATTTGTCAGTTTGAATAGTTGAAAACAGCGTTTTTCTATGTTTTTGCAAATTTAAAAACAGCAATTTTATCGTCATTACTCATAACTCTCCGTTTCGCACAAAAGAAACATGATTTGTCAGTTTGAATAGTTCGAAACAGCGTTTTTCTATGTTTTTGGCAAGTTTAAAAACAGCAATTTTATCGTCATTTCTCATAAATCGCCGTTTTGCACGAAAGAAACATGAATTTGTCAGTTTGTAATAGTTGAAAACAGCGTTTTTCTATGTTTTTGCAAATTTAAAACAGCAATTTTATCGTCATTTCTCATAACTCTCAGTTTCGTACAAAAGAAACATGAATTTGTCAGTTTGAATAGTTCGAAACAGCGCTTTTCTATGTTTTTGCATGTTTAAAACAGCAATTTTATCGTCATTTCTCATAAATCGCCGTTTCACACGAAAGAAACATGAATTTGTCAGTTTGAATAGTTGAAAACAGCGTTTTTCAATGATTTTGCAAGTTTAAAACAGCAATTTTATCGTGATTTCACAAAAATCCACCGTTTCGAACGTAAGAAACTTGAATTTATCAGTTTGAATAGTTGAAAACAGCGTTTTTCTATGTTTTTGCAAGTTTAAAACAGCAATTTTATCGTCATTTCTCATAAATCGCCGTTTCGCACGAAAGAAACATGAATTTGTCAGTTTGAATAGTTCAAAACAGCGTTTTTTAGGTTTTTGCAAGTTTAAAACAGCAATTTTATCGTCATTTCTCATAAATCGCCGTTTCGCACGAAAGAAACATGAATTGTCTTGTTTGAATAGTTCAAAACAGCGTTTTTCTATGTTTTTGCAAGTTTAAAACAGCAATTTTATCGTCATTTCTCATAAATCGCCGTTTCACGCGAAAGAAACATGAATTTGTCAGTTTGAATAGTTGAAAACAGCGTTTTTCAATGATTTTGCAAGTTTAAAACAGCAATTTTATCGTGATTTCACAAAATCCACCGTTTCGAACGTAAGAAACTTGATTTATCAGTTTGAATAGTTGAAAACAGCGTTTTTCTATGTTTTTGCAAGTTTAAAACAGCAATTTTATCGTCATTTCTCATAAATCGCCGTTTTCGCACGAAAGAAACATGAATTTGTCAGTTTGAATAGTTCAAAAACAGCGTTTTTCTATGTTTTTTGCAAGTTTAAAATAGCAATTTTATCGTCATTTCTCATAAATCGCCGTTTCAGCACGAAAGAAACATGAATTTGTCAGTTTGAATAGTTCAAAACAGCATTTTCTATGTTTTTGCAAGTTTAAAACAGCAATTTTATCGTCATTTCTCATAAATCGCCGTTTCGCACGAAAGAAACATGAATTTGTCAGTTTGAATAGTTCAAAACAGCGTTTTTCTATGTTTTTGCAAGTTTAAAACAGCAATTTTATAGTCATTTCTCATAAATCGCCGTTCCACACGAAAGAAACATGAATTTGTCAGTTTTGAATAGGTTGAAAACAGCGTTTTTCAATGATTTTGCAAGTTTTAAAACAGCAATTTTTATCGTGATTTCACAAAAATCCACCGTTTCGAACGTAAGAAACTTGAATTTATCAGTTTGATAGTTGAAAACAGCGTTTTTCTATGTTTTTGCAAGTTTAAAACAGCAATTTTATCGTCATTTCTCATAAATCGCCGTTTCGCACGAAAGAAACATGAATTTGTCAGTTTGAATAGTTCAAACAGCGTTTTTCTATGTTTTTGCAAGTTTAAAATAGCAATTTTATCGTCATTTCTCATAAATCGCCGTTTCGCACGAAAGAAACATGAATTTGTCAGTTGAATAGTTCAAAACAGCATTTCTATGTTTTTGCAAGTTTAAAACAGCAATTTTATCGTCATTTCTCATAAATCGCCGTTTCGCACGAAAGAAACATGAATTTGTCAGTTTGAATAGTTCAAAACAGCGTTTTTCTATGTTTTTGCAAGTTTAAAACAGCAATTTTATTGTCATTTCTAATAAATCGCCGTTTCGCACGAAAGAAACATGAATTTGTCAGTTTGAATAGTTCAGAACAACGTTTTCTATGTTTTTGCAAGTTTAAAACAGCAATTTTATCGTCATTTCTCATAAATCGCCGTTCACACGAAAGAAACATGAATTTGTCAGTTTGAATAGTTCAAAACAGCGTTTTTCTATGTTTTTGCAAGTTTAAAAACAGCAATTTTATCGTCATTTCTCATAAATCGCCGTTTCGCACGGAAAAAATATAATTTTGTCAGTTTGAATAGTTGAAAACAGCGTTTTTCAATGTTTTTTGCAAGTTTAAAACAGCAATTTTATCGTCATTTCTCATATATCGCCGTTTCGCACGAAAAAAACATGAATTTATCAGTTTGAATAGTTCAAAACAGCGTTTTTCTATGTTTTTGCAAGTTTAAAACAGCAATTTTATCGTCATTTCTCATAAATCGCCGTTTCGCACGAAAGAAACATGAATTTGTCAGTTTGAATAGTTCAAAACAGCGTTTTTCTATGTTTTTGCAAGTTTAAAACAGCAATTTTATTGTCATTTCACATAAATCGCCGTTTCGCACGAAAGAAACATGAATTTGTCAGTTTGAATAGTTCAAAACAGCGTTTTTCTATGTTTTTGCAAGTTTAAAACAGCAATTTTATAGTCATTTCTCATAAATCGCCGTTTCACACGAAAAAAACATGAATTTGTCAGTTTAAATAGTTCAAAACAGCGTTTTTCTATGTTTTTGCAAGTTTAAAACAGCAATTTTATCGACATTTCTCATAAATCGCCGTTTCGCACGAAAAAAACATGAATTTGTCAGTTTGAATAGTTCAAAACAGCGTTTTTCTATGTTTTTGCAAGTTTATAACAGCAATTTTATCGTCATTTCTCATATATCGCCGTTTCGCACGAAAAAAACATGAATTTATCAGTTTGAATAGTTCAAAACAGCGTTTTTCTATGTTTTTGCAAGTTTAAAACAGCAATTTTATCGTCATTTCTCATAAATCGCCGTTTCGCACGAAAGAAACATGAGTTTATCAGTTTGAATAGTTGAAAACAGCGTTTTTCAATGTTTTTGCAAGTTTAAAACAGCAATTTTATCGTGATTTCACAAAAATCCACCGTTTCGAACGTAAAAAACATGTATTTATCAGTTTGAATAGTTGAAAACAGCGTTTTTCTATGTTTTTGCAAGTTTAAAACAGCAATTTTATCGTCATTTCTCTTAAATCGCCGTTTCGCACGCAAGAAACATGAATTTGTCAGTCTGAATAGTTCAAAACAGCTTTTTTCTATGTTTTTGCAAGTTTAAAACAGCAATTTTATCGTCATTTCTCATAAATCGCCGTTTCACACGAAAGAAACATGAATTTATCAGTTTGAATAGTTGAAAACAGCGTTTTTCTATGTTTTTGCAAGTTTAAAACACCAATTTTATCGTTATTTCTCATAAATCGCCGTTTCGCACGAAAGAAACATGAATTTGTCAGTTTAAATAGTTCAAAACAGCGTTTTTCTATGTTTTTGCAAGTTTAAAACAGCAATTTAATCGTGATTTCACAAAAATCCACCGTTTCGAACGTAAGAAACATGAATTTATCAGTTTGAATAGTTGAAAATAGCGTTTTTCTATGTTTTTGCAAGTTTAAAACAGCAATTTTATCGTCATTTCTCATAAATCGCCGTTTCGCACGAAAGAAACATGAATTTGTCAGTTTGAATAGTTCAAAACAGCGTTTTCTATGTTTTTGCAAGTTTAAAACAGCAATTTTATCGTCATTTCTCATAAATCGCCGTTTCGCACGAAAGAAACATGAATTTGTCTTGTTTGAATAGTTCAAAACAGCGTTTTTCTATGTTTTTGCAAGTTTAAAACATCAATTTTATCGTCATTTCTCATAAATCGCCGTTTCACACGAAAGAAACATGAATTTGTCAGTTTGAATAGTTCAAAACAGCGTTTTTCTATGTTTTTGCAAGTTTAAAACAGCAATTTTATCGTAATTTCTCATAAATCGCCGTTTCGCACGGAAAAAACATGATTTTATTAATTTGAATAGTTGAAAACAGCGTTTTTCAATGTTTTTGCAAGTTTAAAACAGCAATTTTATTGTGATTTCACAAAAATCCACCGTTTCGAACGTAAGAAACATGAATTTATCAGTTTGAATAGTTGAAAACAGCGTTTTTCTATGTTTTGTCAAGTTTAAAACAGCAATTTTATCGTCATTTCTCATAAATCGCCGTTTCGCACGAAAGAAACATGAATTTGTCAGTTTGAATAGTTCAAAACAGCGTTTTTCTATGTTTTTGCAAGTTTAAAACAGCAATTTTATTGTCATTTCACATAAATCGCCGTTTCGCACGAAAGAAACATGAATTTGTCAGTTTGAATAGTTCAAAACAGCGTTTTTCTATGTTTTTGCAAGTTTAAAACAGCAATTTTATAGTCATTTCTCATAAATCGCCGTTTCACACGAAAAAAACATGAATTTGTCAGTTTGAATAGTTCAAAACAGCGTTTTTCTATGTTTTTGCAAGTTTAAAACAGCAATTTTATCGTCATTTCTCATAAATCGCCGTTTCGCACGAAAAAAACATGAATTTGTCAGTTTGAATAGTTCAAAACAGCGTTTTTCTAAGTTTTTGCAAGTTTAAAACAGCAATTTTATCGTCATTTCTCATAAATTGCCGTTTCGCACGAAAGAAACATGAATTTGTCAGTTTGAATAGTTCAAAACAGCGTTTTTCTATGTTTTTGCAAGTTTAAAACAGCAATTTTATAGTCATTTCTCATAAATCGCCGTTTCACACGAAAGAAACATGAATTCATCAGTTTGATTAGTTGAAAACAGCGTTTTTTATGTTTTTACAAGTTTAAAACAGCAATTTGAATCTCATAATTCGCCGTTTCGCACGAAAGAAACATTTCACCCAATCCAAACACCACAAACACCAAACTTAAAACCGCGAACCCCAATCCCCAAACTCTAACCCCAACCCTCAACCCCAAACCTCAAACCTCGAACCCCAAACCTCAAACCTCGAACCCCAAACCCCAAACCTCAAACATCGAACCCCAACCCCAAACTTAAAACCTCGAACCCCAAACCACAAAACTGAATTTGTCAGTTTGGATAGTTCAAAACAGCGTTTTCTATGTTTTTGCAAGTTTAAAACAGCATTTTAAATACGTCAGTTTAGATTGTTGAAAACAGCGTTTTCTTGGTTTTGCTAGTTTAAAACAGCAGTTTCATCGTGATTTCACAAAAATCCACCGTTTCGAACTAAAGAAACATGAATTTATCAGTTTGCATAGTTAAAAACAGCGTTTTTCTTGTTTTTGCAAGTTTAAAACAGTAATTTTATCGTCATTTCTCATAAATCGCCGTTTCGCACGAAATAAACATGAATTTATCAGTTTGAATAGTTGAATACAGCGTTTTTCTATGTTTTTGCAAGTTTAAAACAGCAATTTTATCGTCATTTCTCATAAATCGCCGTTTCGCACGAAAGAAACATGAATTTATCAGTTTGAACAGTTGAAAACAGCGTTTTTAGATGTTTTTGCAAGTTTAAAACAGCAATTTTATCGTCATTTCTCATAAATCGCCGTTTCACACGAAAGAAACATGAATTTGTCAGTTTGAATAGTTCAAAACAGCGTTTTTTATGTTTTTGCAAGTTTAAAACAGCAATTTTATCGTTATTTCTCATAAATCGCCGTTTCGCACGAAAGAAACATGAATTTGTCTTGTTTGAATAGTTCAAAACAGCGTTTTTCTATGTTTTTGCAAGTTTAAAACAGCAATTTTATCGTCATTTCTCATAAATCGCCGTTTCACGCGAAAGAAACATGAATTTGTCAGTTTGAATAGTTGAAAACAGCGTTTTTCAATAATTTTGCAAGTTTAAAACAGCAATTTTATCGTGATTTCACAAAAATCCACCGTTTCGAACGTAAGAAACTTGAATTTATCAGTTTGAATAGTTGAAAACAGCGTTTTTCTATGTTTTTGCAAGTTTAAAACAGCAATTTTATCGTCATTTCTCATAAATCGCCGTTTCGCACGAAAGAAACATGAATTTGTCAGTTTGAATAGTTCAAAACAGCGTTTTTCTATGTTTTTGCAAGTTTAAAACAGCAATTTTATCGTCATTTCCCATAAATCGCCGTTTCGCACGAAAGAAACATGAATTTGTCAGTTTGAATGGTTCAAAACAGCGTTTTTCTATGTTTTTGCAAGTTTAAAACAGCAATTTTATCGTCATTTCTCATAAATCGCCGTTTCGCACGAAAGAAACATGAATTTGTCAGTTTGAATAGTTGAAAACAGCGTTTTTCTATGTTTTTGCAAATTTAAAACAGCAATTTAATCGTCATTTCTCATAACTCTCCGTTTCGCACAAAAGAAACATGAATTTGTCAGTTTGAATAGTTCGAAAAAGCGTTTTTCTATGTTTTTGCAAGTTTAAAACAGCAATTTTATCGTCATTTCTCATAAATCGCCGTTTCGCACGAAAGAAACATGAATTTGTCAGTTTGAATAGTTGAAAACAGCGTTTTTCTATGTTTTTGCAAATTTAAAACAGCAATTTTATCGTCATTACTCATAACTCTCCGTTTCGCACAAAAGAAACATGAATTTGTCAGTTTGAATAGTTCGAAACAGCCTTTTTCTATGTTTTTGCAAGTTTAAAACAGCAATTTTATCGTCATTTCTCATAAATCGCCGTTTCACACGAAAGAAACATGAATTTGTCAGTTTGATTAGTTCAAAACAGCGTTTTTCTATGTTTTTGCAAGTTTAAAACAGCAATTTTATTGTAATTTCTCATAAATCGCCGTTTCGCACGGAAAAAACATGAATTTGTCAGTTTGAATAGTTCAAAACAGCGTTTTTCTATGTTTTTGCAAGTTTAAAACAGCAATTTTATCGTCATTTCTCATAAATCGCCGTTTCGCACGAAAGAAACATGAATTTGTCAGTTTGAATAGTTCAAAACAACGTTTTTCTATGTTTTTTGCAAGTTTAAAACTGCAATTTTATCGTCTTTTCTCATAAATCGCCGTTTCGCACGAAAGAAACATGAATTTGTCTTGTTTGAATAGTTCAAAACAGCGTTTTACTATGTTTTTGCAAGTTTAAAACAGCAATTTTATCGTCATTTCTCATAAATCGCCGTTTCACGCAAAAGAAACATGAATTTGTCAGTTTGAATAGTTGAAAACAGCGTTTTTCAATAATTTTGCAAGTTTAAAACAGCAATTTTTTCGTGATTTCACAAAAATCCACCGTTTCGAACGTAAGAATTTTGAATTTATCAGTTTGAATAGTTGAAAACAGCGTTTTTCTATGTTTTTGCAAGTTTAAAACAGCAATTTTATCGTCATTTCTCATAAATCGCCGTTTCGCACGAAAGAAACATGAATTTGTCAGTTTGAATAGTTCAAAACAGCGTTTTTCTATGTTTTTGTAAGTTTAAAACAGCAATTTTATCGTCATTTCTCATAAATCGCCGTTTCGCACGAAAGAAACATGAATTTGTCAGTTTGAATAGTTCAAAACAGCGTTTTTCTATGTTTTTGCAAGTTTAAAACAGCAATTTTATCGTCATTTCTCATAAATCGCCGTTTCGCACGAAAGAAACATGAATTTGTCAGTTTGAGTAGTTGAAAACAGCGTTTTTCTATGTTTTTGCAAATTTAAAACAGCAATTTAATCGTCATTTCTCATAACTCTCCGTTTCGCACAAAAGAAACATGAATTTGTCAGTTTGAATAGTTCGAAACAGCGTTTTTCTATGTTTTTGCAAGTTTAAAACAGCAATTTTATCGTCATTTCTCATAAATCGCCGTTTTGCACGAAAGAAACATGAATTTGTCAGTTTGAATAGTTGAAAACAGCGTTTTTCTATGTTTTTGCAAATTTAAAACAGCAATTTTATCGTCATTTCTCATAACTCTCAGTTTCGTACAAAAGAAACATGAATTTGTCAGTTTGAATAGTTGAAAACAGAGTTTTTCAATGTTTTTGCAAGTTTAAAACAGCAATTTTATCGTCATTTCTCATAAATCGCCGTTTCGCACGAAAGAAACATGAATTTGTCAGTTTGAATAGTTCAAAACGCGTTTTTCTATGTTTTTGCAAGTTTAAAATAGCAATTTTATCATCATTTCTCATAAATCGCCGTTTCGCACGGAAGAAACATGAATTTGTCAGTTTGAATAGTTGAAAACAGCGTTTTTCAATGTTTTTGCAAGTTTAAAACAGTAATTTTATCGTGATTTCACAAAAATCCACCGTTTCGAACGTAAGAAACTTGAATTTATCAGTTTGAATAGTTGAAAACAGCGTTTTTCTATGTTTTTGCAAGTTTAAAACAGCAATTTTATCGTCATTTCTCATAAATCGCCGTTTCGCACAAAAGAAACATGAATTTGTCAGTTTGAATAGTTCAAAACAGCGTTTTTCTAGGTTTTTGCAAGTTTAAAACAGTAATTTTATCGTGATTTCACAAAAATCCACCGTTTCGAACGTAAAAAACTTGAATTTATCAGTTTGAATAGTTGAAAACAGCGTTTTTCTATGTTTTTGCAAGTTTAAAACAGCAATTTTATCGTCATTTCTCATAAATCGCCGTTTTGCACGAAAGAAACATGAATTTCTCAGTTTGAATAGTTCAAAACAGCGTTTTTCTATGTTTTTGCAAGTTTAAAACAGCAATTTTATCGTCATTTCTCATAAATCGCCGTTTCGCACGAAAGAAACATGAATTTGTCAGTTTGAATAGTTCAAAACAGCGTTTTCTATGTTTTTGCAAGTTTAAAACAGCAATTTTATCGTCATTTCTCATAAAACGCCGTTTCGCACGAAAGAAACATGAATTTGTCAGTTTGAATAGTTCAAAACAGCGTTTTTCTATGTTTTTGCAAGTTTAAAACAGCAATTTTATCGTCATTTCTCATAAATCTCCGTTTCGCACGAAAGAAACATGAATTTGTCAGTTTGAATAGTTCAAAACAGCGTTTTTCTATGTTTTTGCAAGTTTAAAACAGCAATTTTATCGTCATTTCTCATAAATCGCCGTTTCGCACGAAAGAAACATGAATTTGTCAGTTTGAATAGTTCAAAAAAGCGTTTTTCTATGTTTTTGCAAGTTTAAAACAGCAATTTTATCGTCATTTCTCATAAATCGCCGTTTCGCACGAAAGAAACATGAATTTGTCAGTTTGAATAGTTCAAAACAGCGTTTTTCTATGTTTTTGCAAGTTTAAAACAGCAATTTTATCGTGATTGCACAAAAATCCACCGTTTCGAACGTAAGAAACATGAATTTATCAGTTTGAATAGTTGAAAACAGCGTTTTTCTAAGTTTTTGCAAGTTTAAACAGCAATTTTATCGTCATTTCTCATAAATCGCCGTTTCGCTAGAAAGAAACATGAATTTATCAGTTTGAATAGTTCAAAACAGCGTTTTTCTATGTTTTTGCAAGTTTAAAACAGCAATTTTATCGTCATTTCTCATAAATCGCCGTTTCACACGAAAAAAACATGAATTTGTCAGTTTGAATAGTTCAAAACAGTGTTTTTCTATGTTTTTGCAAGTTTAAAACAGCAATTTTATCGTCATTTCTCATAAATCGCCGTTTCGCACGAAAGAAACATGAATTTATCAGTTTGAATAGTTGAAAACAGCGTTTTTCTATGTTTTTGCAAGTTTAAAACAGCAATTTCATCGTCATTTCTCATAAATCGCCGTTTCGCACGAAAGAAACATGAATTTGTCAGTTTGAATAGTTCAAAACAGCGTTTTTCTATGTTTTTGCAAGTTTAAAACAGTAATTTTATCGTGATTTCACAAAAATCCACCGTTTCGAACGTAAAAAACTTGAATTTATCAGTTTAAATAGTTGAAAACAGCGTTTTTCTATGTTTTTGCAAGTTTAAAACAGCAATTTTATCGTCATTTCTCATAAATCGCCGTTTCGCACAAAAGAAACATGAATTTGTCAGTTTGAATAGTTCAAAACAGCGTTTTTCTATGTTTTTGCAAGTTTAAAACAGCAATTTTATTGTCATTTCTCATAAATCGCCGTTTCGCACGAAAGAAACATGAATTTGTCAGTTTGAATAGTTCAAACCAGCGTTTTTCTATGTTTTTGCAAGTTTAAAACAGCAATTTTATTGTCATTTCTTATAAATCGCCGTTTCACACGAAAGAAACATGAATTTGTCAGTTTGAATAGTTCAAAACAGCGTTTTTCTATGTTTTTGCAAGTTTAAAACAGCAATTTTATCGTCATTTCTCATAAATCGCCGTTTCGCACGAAAGAAACATGAATTTATCAGTTTGAATAGTTGAAAACAGCGTTTTTCTATGTTTTTGCAAGTTTAAAACAGCAATTTCATCGTCATTTCTCATAAATCGCCGTTTCGCACGAAAGAAACATGAATTTGTCAGTTTGAATAGTTCAAAACAGGGTTTTTCTATGTTTTTGCAAGTTTGAAACAGCAATTTTATCGTCATTTCTCATAAATCGCCGTTTCACACGAAAGAAACATGAATTTGTCAGTTTGAATAGTTCAAAACGCGTTTTTCTATGTTTTTGCAAGTTTAAAACAGCAATTTTATCGTCATTTCTCATAAAACGCCGTTTCGCACGAAAGAAACATGAATTTGTCAGTTTGAATAGTTCAAAACAGCGTTTTTCTATGTTTTTGCAAGTTTAAAACAGCAATTTTATCGTCATTTCTCATAAATCTCCGTTTCGCACGAAAGAAACATGAATTTGTCAGTTTGAATAGTTCAAAACAGCGTTTTTCTATGTTTTTGCAAGTTTAAAACAGCAATTTTATCGTCATTTCTCATAAATCGCCGTTTCACACGAAAGAAACATGAATTTGTCAGTTTGAATAGTTCAAAACAGCGTTTTTCTATGCTTTTGCAAGTTTAAAACAGCAATTTTATCGTCATTTCTCATAAATCGCCCGTTTCACACGAAAAAAACATGAATTTGTCAGTTTGAATAGTTCAAAACAGCGTTTTTCTATGTTTTTGCAAGTTTAAAACAGCAATTTTATCGTCATTTCTCATAAATCGCCGTTTCGCACGAAAGAAACATGAATTTATCAGTTTGAATAGTTGAAAACAGCGTTTTTCTATGTTTTTGCAAGTTTAAAACAGCAATTTCATCGTCATTTCTCATAAATCGCCGTTTCGCACGAAAGAAACATGAATTTGTCAGTTTGAATAGTTCAAAACAGCGTTTTTCTATGTTTTTGCAAGTTTAAAACAGCAATTTTATCGTCATTTCTCATAAATCGCCGTTTCACACGAAAGAAACATAAATTTGTCAGTTTGAATAGTTCAAAACGCGTTTTTCTATGTTTTTGCAAGTTTAAAATAGCAATTTTATCATCATTTCTCATAAATCGCCGTTTCGCACGGAAGAAACATGAATTTGTCAGTTTGAATAGTTGAAAACAGCGTTTTTCAATGTTTTTGCAAGTTTAAAACAGTAATTTTATCGTGATTTCACAAAATCCACCGTTTCGAACGTAAGAAACTTGAATTTATCAGTTTGAATAGTTGAAAACAGCGTTTTTCTATGTTTTGCAAGTTTAAAACAGCAATTTTATCGTCATTTCTCATAAATCGCCGTTTCGCACAAAAGAAACATGAATTTGTCAGTTTGAATAGTTCAAAACAGCGTTTTTCTAGGTTTTTGCAAGTTTTAAAACAGTAATTTTATCGTGATTTCACAAAAATCCACCGTTTCGAACGTAAAAAACTTGAATTTATCAGTTTGAATAGTTGAAAACAGCGTTTTTCTATGTTTTTGCAAGTTTAAAAACAGCAATTTTATCGTCATTTCTCATAAATCGCCGTTTTGCACGAAAGAAACATGAATTTCTCAGTTTGAATAGTTCAAAACAGCGTTTTTCTATGTTTTTGCAAGTTTAAAACAGCAATTTTATCGTCATTTCTCATAAATCGCCGTTTCGCACGAAAGAAACATGAATTTGTCAGTTTGAATAGTTCAAAACAGCGTTTTCTATGTTTTTGCAAGTTTAAAACAGCAATTTTATCGTCATTTCTCATAAAAACGCCGTTTCGCACGAAAGAAACATGAATTTGTCAGTTTGAATAGTTCAAAACAGCGTTTTTCTATGTTTTTGCAAGTTTAAAACAGCAATTTTATCGTCATTTCTCATAAATCTCCGTTCGCACGAAAGAAACATGAATTGTCAGTTTGAATAGTAGTTAACAGCGTTTTTCTATGTTTTTGCAAGTTTAAAACAGCAATTTTATCGTCATTTCTCATAAATCGCCGTTTCGCACGAAAGAAACATGAATTTGTCAGTTTGAATAGTTCAAAAAAGCGTTTTTCTATGTTTTTGCAAGTTTAAAACAGCAATTTTATCGTCATTTCTCATAATCGCCGTTTCGCACGAAAGAAACATGAATTTGTCAGTTTGAATAGTTCAAAACAGCGTTTTTCTATGTTTTTGCAAGTTTTAAAACAGCAATTTTATCGTGATTGCACAAAAATCCACCGTTTCGAACGTAAGAAACATGAATTTATCAGTTTGAATAGTTGAAAACAGCGTTTTTTCTAAGTTTTTGCAAGTTTAAACAGCAATTTTATCGTCATTTCTCATAAATCGCCGTTTCGCTAGAAAGAAACATGAATTTATCAGTTTGAATAGTTCAAAACAGCGTTTTTCTATGTTTTTGCAAGTTTAAAACAGCAATTTTATCGTCATTTCTCATAAATCGCCGTTTCACACGAAAAAAACATGAATTTGTCAGTTTGAATAGTTCAAAACAGTGTTTTTCTATGTTTTTTGCAAGTTTAAAACAGCAATTTTATCGTCATTTCTCATAAATCGCCGTTTCGCACGAAAGAAACATGAATTTATCAGTTTGAATAGTTGAAAACAGCGTTTTTTCTATGTTTTTGCAAGTTTAAAACAGCAATTTCATCGTCATTTCTCATAAATCGCCGTTTCGCACGAAAGAAACATGAATTTGTCAGTTTGAATAGTTCAAAACAGCGTTTTTCTATGTTTTTGCAAGTTTAAAACAGTAATTTTATCGTGATTTCACAAAAATCCACCGTTTCGAACGTAAAAACTTGAATTTATCAGTTTAAATAGTTGAAAACAGCGTTTTTCTATGTTTTTGCAAGTTTAAAACAGCAATTTTATCGTCATTTCTCATAAATCGCCGTTTCGCACAAAAGAAACATGAATTTGTCAGTTTGAATAGTTCAAAACAGCGTTTTTCTATGTTTTTGCAAGTTTAAAACAGCAATTTTATTGTCATTTCTCATAAATCGCCGTTCGCACGAAAGAAACATGAATTTGTCAGTTTGAATAGTTCAAACCAGCGTTTTTCTATGTTTTTGCAAGTTTAAAACAGCAATTTTATTGTCATTTCTTATAAATCGCCGTTTCACACGAAAGAAACATGAATTTGTCAGTTGAATAGTTCAAAACAGCGTTTTTCTATGTTTTTGCAAGTTTAAAACAGCAATTTTATCGTCATTTCTCATAAATCGCCGTTTCGCACGAAAGAAACATGAATTTATCAGTTTGAATAGTTGAAAACAGCGTTTTTCTATGTTTTTGCAAGTTTAAAACAGCAATTTCATCGTCATTTCTCATAAATCGCCGTTTCGCACGAAAGAAACATGAATTTGTCAGTTTGAATAGTTCAAAACAGGGTTTTTCTATGTTTTTGCAAGTTTGAAACAGCAATTTTATCGTCATTTCTCATAAATCGCCGTTTCACACGAAAGAAACATGAATTTGTCAGTTTGAATAGTTCAAAACGCGTTTTTCTATGTTTTTGCAAGTTTAAAATAGCAATTTTATCGTCATTTCTCATAAATCGCCGTTTCGCACGAAAGAAACATGAATTTGTCAGTTTGAATAGTTCAAAACAGCGTTTTTTCTATGTTTTTGCAAGTTTAAAACAGTAATTTTATCGTGATTTCACAAAAATCCACCGTTTCGAACGTAAGAAACTTGAATTTATCAGTTTAAATAGTTGAAACAGCGTTTTTCTATGTTTTTGCAAGTTTAAAACAGCAATTTTATCGTCATTTCTCATAAATCGCCGTTTCGCACAAAAGAAACATGAATTTGTCAGTTTGAATAGTTCAAAACAGCGTTTTTCTATGTTTTTGCAAGTTTAAAACAGCAATTTTATTGTCATTTCTCATAAATCGCCGTTTCGCACGAAAGAAACATGAATTTGTCAGTTTGAATAGTTCAAACCAGCGTTTTTCTATGTTTTTGCAAGTTTAAAACAGCAATTTTATTGTCATTTCTTATAAATCGCCGTTTCACACGAAAGAAACATGAATTTGTCAGTTTGAATAGTTCAAAACAGCGTTTTTCTATGTTTTTTGCAAGTTTAAAACAGCAATTTTATCGTCATTTCTCATAAATCGCCGTTTCGCACGAAAGAAACATGAATTTATCAGTTTGAATAGTTGAAAACAGCGTTTTTCTATGTTTTTGCAAGTTTAAAACAGCAATTTCATCGTCATTTCTCATAAATCGCCGTTTCGCACGAAAGAAACATGAATTTGTCAGTTTGAATAGTTCAAAACAGGGTTTTTCTATGTTTTTGCAAGTTTGAAACAGCAATTTTATCGTCATTTCTCATAAATCGCCGTTTCACACGAAAGAAACATGAATTTGTCAGTTTGAATAGTTCAAAACGCGTTTTTCTATGTTTTTGCAAGTTTTAAAATAGCAATTTTATCGTCATTTCTCATAAATCGCCGTTTCGCACGGAAGAAACATGAATTTTTCAGTTTGAATAATTGAAAACAGCGTTTTTCAATGTTTTTGCAAGTTTAAAACAGTAATTTTATCGTGATTTCACAAAAATCCACCGTTTGGAACGTAAGAAACTTGAATTTATCAGTTTGAATAGTTGAAAACAGCGTTTTTCTATGTTTTTGCAAGTTTAAAACAGCAATTTTATCGTCATTTCTCATAAATCGCCGTTTCGCACAAAAGAAACATGAATTTGTCAGTTTGAATAGTTCAAAACAGCGTTTTTCTATGTTTTTGCAAGTTTAAAACAGTAATTTTATCGTGATTTCACAAAAATCCACCGTTTCGAACGTAAGAAACTTGAATTTATCAGTTTGAATAGTTGAAAACAGCGTTTTTCTATGTTTTTGCAAGTTTAAAACAGCAATTTTATCGTCATTTCTCATAAATCGCCGTTTCGCACGAAAGAAACATGAATTTGTCAGTTTGAATAGTTCAAAACAGCGTTTTTCAATGTTTTTTGCAAGTTTAAACAGCAATTTTATCGTCATTTCTCATAAATCGCCGTTTCGCACGAAAGAAACATGAATTTGTCAGTTTGAATAGTTCAAAACAGCGTTTTCTATGTTTTTGCAAGTTTAAAACAGCAATTTATCGTCATTTCTCATAAATCGCCGTTTCGCACGTAAGAAACATGAATTTGTCAGTTTGAATAGTTCAAAACAGCGTTTTTCTATGTTTTTGCAAGTTTAAAACAGCAATTTTATCGTCATTTCTCATAAATCGCCGTTTCGCACGAAAGAAACATGAATTTGTCAGTTTGAATAGTTCAAACAGCGTTTTTCTATGTTTTTGCAAGTTTAAAACAGCAATTTTATCGTCATTTCTCATAAATCGCCGTTTCGCACGAAAGAAACATGAATTTGTCAGTTTGAATAGTTCAAACAGCGTTTTTCTATGTTTTTGCAAGTTTAAAACAGCAATTTTATCGTGATTTCACAAAAATCCACCGTTTCGAACGTAAGAAACATGAATTTATCAGTTTGAATAGTTGAAAACAGCGTTTTTCTAAGTTTTTGCAAGTTTAAAACAGCAATTTTATCGTCATTTCTCATAAATCACCGTTTCGCTCGAAAGAAACATGAATTTATCAGTTTGAATAGTTCAAAACAGCGTTTTTCTATGTTTTTGCAAGTTTAAAACAGCAATTTTATCGTCATTTCTCATAAATCGCCGTTTCACACGAAAAAAAACATGAATTTGTCAGTTTGAATAGTTCAAAACAGCGTTTTTCTATGTTTTTGCAAGTTTAAAACAGCAATTTAATCGTCATTTCTCATAAATCGCCGTTTCGCACGAAAGAAACATGAATTTATCAGTTTGAATAGTTGAAAACAGCGTTTTTCTATGTTTTTGCAAGTTTAAAACAGCAATTTCATCGTCATTTCTCATAAATCGCCGTTTCGCACGAAAGAAACATGAATTTATCATTTTGAATAGTTGAAAACAGCGTTTTTCTATGTTTTTGCAAGTTTAAAACAGCAACTTCATCGTCATTTCTCATAAATCGCCGTTTCGCACGAAAGAAACATGAATTTGTCAGTTTGAATAGTTCAAAACAGCGTTTTTCTATGTTTTGCAAGTTTAAAACAGCAATTTTATCGTCATTTCTCATAAATCGCCGTTTCACACGAAAGAAACATGAATTTGTCAGTTTGAATAGTTCAAAACCGCGTTTTTCTATGTTTTTGAAAGTTTAAAATAGCAATTTTATCGTCATTTCTCATAAATCGCCGTTTCGCACGGAAGAAACATGAATTTGTCAGTTTGAATAGTTGAAAACAGCGTTTTTCAATGTTTTTGCAAGTTTAAAACAGTAATTTTATCGTGATTTCACAAAAATCCACCGTTTCGAACGTAAGAAACTTGAATTTATCAGTTTGAATAGTTGAAAACAGCGTTTTTCTATGTTTTTGCAAGTTTAAAACAGCAATTTTATCGTCATTTCTCATAAATCGCCGTTTCGCACAAAAGAAACATGAATTTGTCAGTTTAAATAGTTCAAAACAGCGTTTTTCTATGTTTTTGCAAGTTTAAAACAGTAATTTTATCGTGATTTCACAAAAATCCACCGTTTCGAACGTAAGAAACTTGAATTTATCAGTTTGAATAGTTGAAAACAGCGTTTTCTATGTGTTTGCAAGTTTAAAACAGCAATTTTATCGTCATTTCTCATAAATCGCCGTTTCGCACGAAAGAAACATGAATTTGTCAGTTTGAATAGTTCAAAACAGCGTTTTTCTATGTTTTTGCAAGTTTAAAACAGCAATTTTATCGTCATTTCTCATAAATCGCCGTTTCGCACGAAAGAGACATGAATTTGTCAGTTTGAATAGTTCAAAACAGCGTTTTCTATGTTTTTGCAAGTTTAAAACAGCAATTATATCGTCATTTCTCATAAATCGCCGTTTCGCACGAAAGAAACATGAATTTGTCAGTTTGAATAGTTCAAAACAGCGTTTTTCTATGTTTTTGCAAGTTTAAAACAGCAATTTTATCGTCATTTCTCATAAATCGCCGTTTCGCACGAAAGAAACATGAATTTGTCAGTTTGAATAGTTCAAAACAGCGTTTTTCTATGTTTTTGCAAGTTTAAAACAGCAATTTTATCGTCATTTCTCATAAATCGCCGTTTCGCACGAAAGAAACATGAATTTGTCAGTTTGAATAGTTCAAAACAGCGTTTTTCTATGTTTTTGCAAGTTTAAAACAGCAATTTTATCGTCATTTCTCATAAATCGCCGTTTCGCACGAAAGAAACATGAATTTGTCAGTTTGAATAGTTCAAAACAGCGTTTTCTATGTTTTTGCAAGTTTAAAACAGCAATTATATCGTCATTTCTCATAAATCGCCGTTTCGCACGAAAGAAACATGAATTTGTCAGTTTGAATAGTTCAAAACAGCGTTTTTCTATGTTTTTGCAAGTTTAAAACAGCAATTTTATCGTCATTTCTCATAAATCGCCGTTTCGCACGAAAGAAACATGAATTTGTCAGTTTGAATAGTTCAAAACAGCGTTTTTCTATGTTTTTGCAAGTTTAAAACAGCAATTTTATCGTCATTTCTCATAAATCGCCGTTTCGCACGAAAGAAACATGAATTTGTCAGTTTGAATAGTTCAAAAAAGCGTTTTTCTATGTTTTTGCAAGTTAAAACAGCAATTTTATCGTCATTTCTCATAAATCGCCGTTTCGCACGAAAGAAACATGAATTTGTCAGTTTGAATAGTTCAAAACAGCGTTTTTCTATGTTTTTGCAAGTTTAAAACAGTAATTTTATCGTGATTTCACAAAAATCCACCGTTTCGAACGTAAGAAACTTGAATTTATCAGTTTAAATAGTTGAAAACAGCGTTTTTCTATGTTTTTGCAAGTTTAAAACAGCAATTTTATCGTCATTTCTCATAAATCGCCGTTTCGCACAAAAGAAACATGAATTTGTCAGTTTGAATAGTTCAAAACAGCGTTTTTCTATGTTTTTTGCAAGTTTAAAACAGCAATTTTATTGTCATTTCTCATAAATCGCCGTTCGCACGAAAGAAACATGAATTTGTCAGTTTGAATAGTTCAAAAAAGCGTTTTTCTATGTTTTTGCAAGTTTAAAACAGCAATTTTATCGTCATTTCTCATAAATCGCCGTTTCGCACGAAAGAAACATGAATTTGTCAGTTTGAATAGTTCAAAACAGCGTTTTTCTATGTTTTTGCAAGTTTAAAACAGTAATTTTATCGTGATTTCACAAAAATCCACCGTTTCGAACGTAAGAAACTTGAATTTATCAGTTTAAATAGTTGAAAACAGCGTTTTTCTATGTTTTTGCAAGTTTAAAACAGCAATTTATCGTCATTCTCATAAATCGCCGTTTCGCACAAAAGAAACATGAATTTGTCAGTTTGAATAGTTCAAAACAGCGTTTTTCTATGTTTTTGCAAGTTTAAAACAGCAATTTTATTGTCATTTCTCATAAATCGCCGTTTCGCACGAAAGAAACATGAATTTGTCAGGTTGAATAGTTCAAAACAGCGTTTTTCTATGTTTTTGCAAGTTTAAAACAGCAATTTTATTGTCATTTCTCATAAATCGCCGTTTCACACGAAAGAAACATGAATTTGTCAGTTTGAATAGTTCAAAACAGCGTTTTTCTATGTTTTTGCAAGTTTAAAACAGCAATTTTATCGTCATTTCTCATAAATCGCCGTTTCACACGAAAAAAACATGATTTTGTCAGTTTGAATAGTTCAAAACAGCGTTTTTCTATGTTTTTGCAAGTTTAAAACAGCAGCAATTTTATCGTCATTTCTCATAAATCGCCGTTTCGCACGAAAGAAACATGAATTTATCAGTTTGAATAGTTGAAAACAGCGTTTTTCTATGTTTTTTCAAGTTTAAAACAGCAATTTCATCGTCATTTCTCATAAATCGCCGTTTCGCACGAAAGAAACATGAATTTGTCAGTTTGAATAGTTCAAAACAGCGTTTTTCTATGTTTTTGCAAGTTTAAAACAGCAATTTTATCGTCATTTCTCATAAATCGCCGTTTCACACGAAAGAAACATGAATTTGTCAGTTTGAATAGTTCAAAACGCGTTTTTCTATGTTTTTGCAAGTTTAAAATAGCAATTTTATCGTCATTTCTCATAAATCGCCGTTTCGCACGGAAGAAACATGAATTTGTCAGTTTGAATAGTTGAAAACAGCGTTTTTCAATGTTTTTGCAAGTTTAAAACAGTAATTTTATCGTGATTTCACAAAAATCCACCGTTTCGAACGTAAGAAACTTGAATTTATCAGTTTAAATAGTTGAAAACAGCGTTTTTCTATGTTTTTGCAAGTTTAAAACAGCAATTTTATCGTCATTTCTCATAAATCGCCGTTTTGCACAAAAGAAACATGAATTTGTCAGTTTGAATAGTTCAAAACAGCGTTTTTCTATGTTTTTGCAAGTTTAAAACAGTAATTTTATCGTGATTTCACAAAAATCCACCGTTTCGAACGTAAGAAACTTGAATTTATCAGTTTGAATAAATGAAAACAGCGTTTTTCTATGTTTTTGCAAGTTTAAAACAGCAATTTTATCGTCATTTCTCATAAATCGCCGTTTCGCACGAAAGAAACATGAATTTGTTAGTTTGAATAGTTCAAAACAGCGTTTTTCTATGTTTTTGCAAGTTTAAAACAGCAATTTTATCGTCATTTCTCATAAATCGCCGTTTCGCACGAAAGAAACAAGAATTTGTCAGTTTGAATAGTTCAAAACAGCGTTTTCTATGTTTTTGCAAGTTTAAAACAGCAATTTTATCGTCATTTCTCATAAATCGCCGATCCGCACGAAAGAAACATGAATTTGTCAGTTTGAATAGTTCAAAACAGCGTTTTTCTATGTTTTTGCAAGTTTAAAACAGCAATTTTATCGTCATTTCTCATAAATC